>MU392690.1:0-110549 GCA_022578505.1 Nemania abortiva
CATCACTACCACGCGTTCCTCCGTTTTTTTTCCCCCCCCCCCCCCCCCCCAACCACCACCCCCCCCCCCCCCCCCCCCCCCCCCCCCCAGGCCCACTTTTTTGTTCTCGGTATTTCTCGCAAACATCTCCCAGACGAGTCTACCCAGGCGATAACATAGCTGCCGACAAAGGGAAGAAAACAAGAAACAGCATACAGACCCGTGACGGTGAGGTATTATTGCCCGTCTGCCTGTCAAAATAGCATCGACAGATGATAGTGATACAGGGTGTCATGAACGCAACGCAAATGAATCGAAGAACGGACCCAACTCTCACGGAGATACAAACGCCAGAACGCCGGCATATGGTATTCGTATTAGTAGTGCCCCCAAACCCAAAAGGGATCAAAACAAGCAAATCCTTTAGGCGACCCCCAATGTATCAAGGCAAGGCAGAGGGTAGGGTGAAAAAGTAAAACGTCAATCATTAAATTTGCCGCCCACTAGGGGAGGGGCGACGATGAAAAGATCCGCGGACGATGAGATGGTGACCAAAGATCAAGGTTGAGGTGGGGGAAGGCGTCACAACAAAAGAAATATGTAAGTGGGTGCCTAGAAGAAGTGGCGATTACTCCTCGGCGTGTTCCTGTAAGACGGATGTTAGTGGAAACGAAAGGAAGCAGTAAATCATATGAGCGGGCACTTACGATGCACTGGCGGACATATCATCAACATGATTACATAAAGCGACAAAGAGATCGAAAAACAGCGGTGTCCCGCCGTTGAACATCTCCAGTTGCATGGTTCCGCTGCGCTTGAAGGTGTTGCGGCTGCGAATGATGAGAGCAAGGTAATGCGCCCGTAGCTTGGAGTCGGTGTCGGGTGTGTTATTGTACGCATAGCGGGCTGATGCCAGTATGGTGCTGCACTGAACGCCAGACTCTGCATCGCCATTGTCAGCACATGTTTAAAAGAGTGATAAGAATGGATGAATGTCTGTATAGACTTACGAAGACCCTGCTTCCGAAGCGCAACACGCTTCAACTCGTCCATACCATACTTCTCAGCTGTGCAGTAGATGACGGTGTCCTTAAGAATATCGCCATCAGTGGCATGATGGTATATGGTAGCCTCGAAACCTCCTCTCTCCTCGTCGAGGGGTTCCATCTCCCATGAGTTGCGACGCTTGTTATGGATCAATCGAGGATAGTAGTCGCCCTTATAGAGGTACTCGAGGATCGACGAGAAGATCTCAGGTTCGTCATCTGGCAAGTGGAGGCGTTTTCCATTCTGCGGATCCGGGTATTGGTCCAGGAGCGCCTGTTGGAACCAAGGCGATGCACTGAGTACATCCTCATGCGCTGCGAAGATTCGCTGATCCCGACCGATGACAAGAGTCACGATGGATGGCGTTAGAGCGCTGTATGAAAGAGGAATGTTAGAGATGAAACGAATCGAAATGATGAAATAAGATGAAATGATCGTACCTCTCTGGCGACATCGTTGCGTCAAAGTGTTGAGACATGGACGTCGTCAGGCGACGGCGAGAATCATGTCGAGTCTTGGTGATGCCATGGCTCTTGCTGAAAGACGCATTCGACTTGCTTGCCCTGTGGCTCTTGGAGAAGCTCTTGCTTGGAGGCGGGTCGAAACGCTTGCTATGCATATTGAAGTGTTGTGTACGTGTTTGAAGTGATGCGAGTTATCTTTCAATCTCCGACCGACGAGTGCCTAAGTCAATGTTCGAAAATATCAAGAAATATCGCGGTCGCAAATGGTTCCCGACTTGGGTTTTTGAGGCACCAAGTCGAAACTTAATACTCGATCAAGGCGATGGCTTGTCATGCGACGGAGGGTAGTAAAAGTGGTAATGGAAATTGAAAGAACAAGTTACAACGATGAAACGAGATGATTTTTGCCTACCTGTCGAAGTCCCCATCAGTTTGAATGAATAGAAGGGGAGAATTTTTGGGGGCGCTCCCTCATTATATAGTGGGCAACCCATGTCGGGGAAGGCGACGCTGCTGCGTGAGTGCCTACTGTAGTAATGAAATGCAGCCCGTATCTTCAGGCAAACACGCTTGAGCTGCGATGGACGTTGGCCCACGCGTCTGGCAGGACGGGATATTTGCACGAAATCACCTGACTCATTAAAGTCGGAATAGGATTAGCGCCCGACACAGCCCATCCTGTCTCTCCCAGGTCGGGTGTGATAGGCGGGTGCTGGAGCTTCTGGGCGGGGCCAAAAGGAATCGCCCAGCAGGGTGGTTAGCGGGGGTTTAATGGATTACAGGGCGAACTTACAGGGGATTTCCACACTAAGCCAGCGTCGACCAGGGATCAATGCATGCCTACAGAAGCTCCTTGCATCATATCAGAAAAAGCAATAACTAATCCCAGGTATACTATCCTTGGTCTAGGGTCCCTTTTGAAAAAATTCTAGAACACTGTGATGGTAGGTATGGTGATTACTTAGCTTAGTAGGGCTCTCAATTACCATGTTTGTCCCGTAGAAATACTAGAATAGGTTGTCCTAATGATCAATTACTGTAGGCAGACGTCAATTGCCTCACCAAACCGTTGCTGTCCCGCCTCGGTGATATTCCAATGTTGTCATTCACGGTTGGGCAGAGAATAGGTCCGAGTACCTACTATGTATGCTGTAGTGCCACTTACCGTCTCATTGGGTTGGAGCGGAGTCATGGCCCATGAGATTTTAGTGTCAGGGGGGAATCTTGGTTTAGTTTGACAAAGTGTGAGTCTCAAATGTAGAGTACGGTATACAACACTACACCACCACCTACGTACCTAGTAGTCCAGATATACTACAACTCGAGGTACAAGTACATAGTGGAAGTCTTACTTCCCGCGCGAAAGCGTCCGTAATGTTACCCTTCGAAGGCAGACAGACAGATTACCGGTGACCTTCATTCCATCAGTCAACAGCCTCATGACAAACCAATTGGCCACTTTTCCCTACTTAAATAACATTCCCTAAGAAAACAATAAAACTCCCCCAAAGTCAAGAATAATCTAACCGCAAATGCCGAAACCTCGCCTTGCATATGCATCTCGAATCTGCAGCGGTTCATTGCTCCTAAATTCACATGCTGTCCATGTGTGAGTGGGCCGCCACCGTCGGCGGAGTACCTCCTCTGCTGGAAAATCGAGGTATCTGAGTGGTCTGAGACTTGTCTCACTTGCACCATTGCAACCTCATGCGAGGTGCGCAGCCAGGGAGCAAGGGTTTAAATGGCTCCGAAAATGGGCTCGCACATCGGACTCAGCTTCCTGTTAAGATAACGAGCGGCCTTGGCCTTTTTGGTTCCATGACACCACCGGATTCCCAGCCGTTTCTGGGTGGGGGACGCTAAATCCTGATATTGCAGTATCAGCAATCCGAGTTTGGTGTGAACGGTGCTCATACCCCAACATCCGCGGAAAGGACACCCACCTCGGACAGGAAGAATCAATTTAAATCCCTGCTAGGCGTTTGAGTCTAAGGATGTCCTAGCGTACGTATCCAGTCTAGCAGTCTCGACTAGGAGCGCTTTAATCTACATAGTAGGTAGTAAAAGGCACTGTCAAATTCCATGTTAAGCTCAAATTGGCAAGTGGGCAATGCCACGGGATTTTCTTATTCGCCTCACTTCAACACCTTACATCATCATTCATCACTCTTCTGATCAGTCACAGCATAATGGATGCAAGTGTTTCGCTTGGAATACTAAGAGGGAAATATGATGTGAATCACATTTATTGCTGCGAAACGATGGTATGAATTATTATGGGAGCATTTTGTAACCCATCAATCTCCGATGCTTCCAGCTCCTCTGCAAGCTATGCTACATCAAAATGCCAGATGCAATCTGAATGCAAGACACTCTTGCCCCGATGTGTCCAACTGCATATGCTCCACCGTTCCCTCCATATTTAAACGATTGCTCGTTTTCACTTTCCTGCGTTTGTCAAGAGAAATAATCCCAATCCCAAACCCAAAGATTGTCAGAATGGAAGAGAAGTGCAACACTACACAAGCGTCCAGACATCCGCCCTGCTGTTCTACCCTCGCTGCGACAAACGGTGCAAACAATCTCCAACCAGTATTGGCCACAGCACACCACCCAACGAGAAGAACCAAGGCAGATCCATTGGTGCCCATGTTGATGCACCGTGGAGCAAGGACTGTAGCGAGCTAGTCGAAGTGCGCATTCTGCACAGATCCATGCTTGCCGAAGACCTTAAAGTCTGCCGCACATCCCGTAGCGAGGGGCCGCGACGAGAGCTTGATGCCCTTATGCTGCTTCGTCTTCTTCTTGCCCTCAGCACGATCATCGTTCTTGGCCTTGGACTTGCCCAAGCCGGCGTTCATCTCCTGGTCGTACTTGTCGAAATCAACAGGGCTCTCGTGGTAGGGGGAGATGTAAGCTCGGCGTCGCTGGGGCCGGTAGTCTGCATACTGGTCCCTGCCACGACTCTCGAGCGTGCCCTTCTCTTGCTCATACCACCGCTGATGCCATTTGCAGTATTCTCTGCTGCTCTACACCAGAGAAACTTTCACTTCATGGCATCGCGGATCAGATTTCCCGAACTCGCACTCCTCGAACTTGTGCCGCAACTCGCAGGGACAGTTGCGGTAGCGGAGATAGATTTGTTGACACATGTTTACAGTGAAGAGAGTTGAGTCTTAGTTGTTGTAGAAGTGGTATGTTGATTATCACTGAGTAGCTTCAAGCTTGAGAGTGCTTGAATCTAGTCTGTTGGAGTGGATGAATGTGTCAGGACTTGATTGAATAGCTACTTGATCCTGTTAAGATCAAGAACCTACTTCGACAACAGATTAGCATACCGTAGACGTTGTACGAAGGGTGAGCATGAAGATACGGGCATACGGTAGGGACACAGGAAGGTCGGTGCTCAGTGTGTGACAGACGAAGACGTAAAGATTTGGAAACACGTGCTCAAGGATATGATGGGTGATCCTTACCTATGCTATTGAAGTGAGTACTAAGGAATAGCAAGCTCTTCAAGAACATCGAGAATAGGTTTTGTGCAGTTCGATGCTGCCGATTTGGGATCGGAATTGAATATCGAGTGGTGGGGGAGCCGGAGGGGAGTGCTACAAGTTGGGAAGCGGGTAAACAACTTTCGGAAAGCCGGGCAAGTGCCACAATTTATACTAGAAAGAGGGAAATGCAATACATGCAGATTAATGGAATAATAATGGCCGCATACGTTATACCATTGTTGAATGCGGGAATAAGCATTAGAGTGCTTGAATGGGCAAACCCATTAGCTAGTCAATGGGGTCAAGTTAAAATTTTCACGAGGACATGGTCCAAGCGGCTTGTGAGAGGCCGCCTTGGAACTGAGACAGTGCCCATGCTTTGTTCGTAATAAGCAATGCGTGGGGAGATAATCGGAACGCATTAATAACGCCATTGGGTACAACCCGAACTAACAATTGAAGAGCTCAATGTGGTGCATTCTTAATGGTCCATTGTCCGATCCCACTATCGTGTGGCTAAAACACTTATTGGTGATATCATGGGACCGACGAGAAATATTGCGGCGATAAGCTTATTATATATAGATACGTTTATCCCTCGATGGGCGTGTGCAACATTCCTGATCCAGTATCCCGAAATGCACCACGACCAAGGAAACGTAGTACAGCTTTGATCATTTCATGGGCTTTTGGCCCTCTGTTGGAGCATAGCAAAAAGGGGGTGGGAAAGCACTGGTTTTATTGGGCATTAGCCTAGTAATAAGTAATAATTGACCTATCATTCCCGGCAAACATTTCTCTCGAGTTCCACAACATGTCTAGGAAATTACGGCGTTGATTGCTTTCTCGGGGCAGGGTGTTTGTTAGCATCCGGGAATCGGTCCCGTGAGCCAAACCCATAAACTCCACTTATCCATATTTTGTATAAACAGCATTAGTCAAACTGCCATACTAAGCCTTTTGTACTAAGCTAGGTTTCCATTATTGATTGCAGTAGCCAGCAATAATAGTTTGTTAAGTCAAGCATGCAACTTCAACTTGCATTTTCTATATTATGAGAGAATATGGGACCGGTGAGGTTAGTGCTACAACAACTCATCCTGTAGCTACTTATGTGTCTTTGTATGTACTCCCTCCCGCATCATTCCGACTCTGTGGGTGGTCTCCTTGAAGTTTTGTAACAGCTTAGAGACTCGTTTCCTTTCCTTGTCCCTGGAGGGTGACTGAGCTCTAGAAACGGAGAGCTGATCATGGGATGTATTATGAGCTTCCCCTTATCTTGCCCCATCTAAAATGTGACTCTCTTTAATGCTGGAGTCCTTGGGCTATCTTACAGGTTCCCTCGGGATTTCTAGACTTTTTTTAAAAAAAAAAATGGAGAGGGCTCAAGAGGGCTCCGGCAGACATCGGGGGAGTGATAGCAGCGCGCTTCCGTACTTATCCGTACTTATTATAGTCACTCATCTTGGAGCTCCATCTGGTGGATCGCTCGACTGCTCTACAAGCGTCTATGGATACTGCTGTAAGTTGATTGCGCTTGTTGAGGGAACGCCTCGCCCCAGTGGTCTGTTACATTGAACAAGTAAATCGATATTTATTTGATCAATACTATGGTCAAGTGGCCTCCCAAGTCCATAAGCTCTTCTCTTGCCTATAGTTCCACCCTCATCCGGCCGCCAGAAGACCCAATAGCATAGCCCTATGTGTAACCCGGATCTCTCCCGGATGTCCGAGAAAAACCACGTGGATACACCGAGTCTATGGCTAAGGATAGGTTTCGTCCCCGTGATTGGGTGCCGAGCAGCGAAAAACGTCCGGGTCGTAATACGAATGTGTTCATACCAAGGAGTGTTTTAGACTTCGCACGAGATGGTACTCAGATACAATAGCAAATCGAATAAAGTAGCCTCTCAAAATAGCGTAAGCCGTAGTCGGCAGTATTGGCAAAGGCGTCAGTGTCAACGAGGAAGAGTCTGGCGATGATGTGGTTATTAGTCAACTTTAGCGTAGGTGTATAATATTGAGAGCATTAGTAATCGATCACGCGGCCGAAAAGGTCCTAGTATCATTTGAAGAACGGACCTGAGAAATAAAAGGGGCCAAATAGGAGGTCGAAATCGGAGGGTGAGTAAAGACGATATGCGTAATGAGTAGGATAAAAGGCCAAGTTTTACGCTGTTAGGTACGCGATATCCTAGGTAAAGAATGACAGAAACCCTGATGCTTATAAACATATACCAAAAAACCGGGTTCATCACACGGGATCTAAATAAGCATTCGAATAGGTGGTGAGCGTCATATATTTATAATTATCAATACTACTAGTACCTAATCTTCATAGGTGCCTGGTGGGGAATTTAGCTATAGAAATGCAGAACCACCATTCAGCTTAAACTGAATACAACTTCTGTTAGTTACCTACATGCAGTTTCGAGTGTCAAGTTGCAACCCTGTTACATTCAAACCAAGACTACAAAGAAAATGGGCTTGGCCCAAGTGATACCTGTTACGTCTAATTAACATGATATAGATCTAACATGAAGTACAACGTTCTCTACTTCATCTACTTCCAATGATGGATGTTACTGCCACTGGTGTGGGTATGGCACTAGATAAGTAGTTCTTGGTTCCTTGACGTAACCCACTTAGACCCCAACGCCAGAATAGCCTATATGCACCCTAAATTATTAGACCAATTGAGAAAAAAGAACGATTCCCACACTCGACATCAATTTAGCAAAACGTATGGACGAACGGGGAATTGAACCCCGGACCCCTCCCATTCTCTACTGAAGAATTCAGCGATGCGAAGGGAGTATCATACCCCTAGACCATTCGCCCGGACCGAGTTGTGGAGAACTGATTGACCGGGCACTGGGATGCGACGCATATTGAATCTCGGCGCAAGCATGAAAGGGTAAATGTTGGCATAGTCCGTTAGACCAGGAGAAGTGTAGAGAGCTAGCCTGATCGTTTTCCCAAGGGGTGAAATCACTCATGTTGAAAGAAATGACAGCATAAGCTTATCCCAGATATATTTCCTCCAGTTTCAGATGTCGAGAACCAACAGTTAATCTGCGTTAGATGGCGCCAGATCATAGGCATATTGCTAAGCCACAAGCCGGCTGAGTGTATAGTATGGCACTGCTTAATGGTTTTCTTAGTTCACAATCTTCTTCTAGTGTATACCAGGAGGTTTGTATGTGTTGTCTGTCACTAGGAGACCTGCATAGCCTGAGGCTCGAGTCAATACATTCGACTATAGTATCTAGAAAACGCCGGGTCTTGTCCGTTTCCCCAGGGCAAAACTGGAGACCAGAACTCTATGTATTAAACTAAGAGGGAAAGCAGTTTCTAATATAAATAATGTAGCTATAACGTATTAAATGTTAGTAATAGATGAACACTCCCTCCCTCCCCCCATCCCGGATCCAATTACGAGATCAGGGCCTAAGCGCTTTCCTTCGCTTTCCTTCTATGATATCGTATATTCCCTTAAATGGCTCTTCGAGATGCAGAAGCAGAAGCCTCTTGAGTCGATTCAAGTTACATGACAACCAGGTGTTGCCTGCATGGATTGATATATTGTAGCAAGCAATGGTCACAGCGCCCAGTTGTGTATATGTGTATGAATGAGAGGACCTTTGCAGCCCTTCTTGCCACACACGGAGCCTCCGTCTTGATGCTCTCCCAAATGTTGGAGACACCGCGTCATTCACCTGGGTGGAACTCACATGATATACATCGAAGACCTAGCATGAGTGCAGAGCATTCTCTATCTGAATTAACAATTATCCCAGCGAGATATCGCTCGACAATAAAGTCTGGAGAACAGGTGGACGGACCTACACAGGTCTGGACTAAACTTGCTACTGTGGTAATTTGAGGTCCTTCCTGGTGTCAAAGCGAATGAACCCGGGCACGCTTCTCTTTAGGGCTACCTACCTCGGAATCCTGACGGTTACTATGCTCAACATCGTAGCCCCGTTGGACATGTTCTCAAATATTGAACGGTTATTGTTGCTAAAGCTGCCACTAGGCTCCAATGATAATAGAGGAATGGCCTTGGGGACTAGTTGCTAGAGAACGCAGCCACCAGAAGGACTATCACAGGGCATATAGACAAAGAAGACCGTTCCTGTATATAGTTAGGTGGCATTTAGGAAAGTATTTTAGGAGGCCTTTGCGCGATAACAAATATTATCACCTACCCTTAGCATACGGCTTCTAACACTAGTTTCCTGACACTTCAACTTCATCATCAGAGAAGGCAAGGAGGGGTAAGTAGTAAGTAAGTCACCCCGGGGTGGGATAGTGACTCTTTTACTTCTTTGGCACTGGACAATCGCTAGGATTGCGTGCATGCAGTAGTAGCCGAGCTCCTTGGTATAGGCCCAATAGAGTCTAACCCCCCTTTTGCAACTTGCCTAGTAGTTATTTACACTACGGCTAGGCGTGTGTGAATGTTGCTAGCTTTCTAGTTTGGAGTGTTTTCGAACTTTAGGTTGTTATGATTGGCGGACTAGTTACTGCATCAATACTAGCTAGCAAGCTTAAGCTGGCTGAATCAAGTTTTTAAAAAGCCGACGGTTGTTTGTTTGGCTTGTGTTGCTTTGTTTAAACAGCAATGAACTGCTGGCTCTTTGCCTTGCCTAATCATAGTTCGCTTGTCTAGCGGGCTTTAACGGGCCCAGCGGCTGTCTAACACTGGCAATATATAATTAGGCTACGTAATCGGTCCTCCTAACTGTACCCCGCTGCACCAAGCCATCGGAACGTTGGTCATGAACCAACCGGTTTAGAAAAAAAAAACATAGTGCAATCTCCGTCCGGGATCAATTGCAACGGTAAAAAGCAAAAGGTACGACCAGGGCCTGATTCGAACAGACGCTCCCGAAGGAAGTAGATTTCTTTGCATTGCAAAGGCAATACAATTCGAGTCTACCGCGTTAACCACTCCGCCACCTGGCCATCATTCATTGAATCGGTGAAGTATTGCGACACATAGTTGATTTATCATTTTCGACTAATTCAGAGCTGTGCCCGATTAAATATCGTCAGGTGGTATTTCGGCTTGCTGTATGTATAAATGGATGCTAGCCGTCTACTTAGGGCGGGCATTAATGGCGTCTCTAGTGGTACCTTTTCATTCGCAGAAACCAATGTGCCAAGACTACACAGGCGGATTTCGGGATGAGCAATTACTCGATAGGGAAAGAAGTCGTAGCCTAACAGTTGCAAAATAACATTGCTGCTCTGATCGGATAAAAATATTACATGTAGATGTGTTCGATCAATGAAGTATTGCCGTTTAGGCTTGCTCTCTTGAGGGGAAGGAAAACGAAAAGAACTAAGGGACATGTTGTTACAAGCGAGTTACTGCCCAACCCTATCCGAGGAAACAAGCACTGTTGCTTCTTCTAATCTGAAGTTTTTGGTGGCCGAGAGGTGCAAGGTTGGTGCATCGCCCTTTGTAATGAAGTCTAGTTGTTTTGACTACATACCTATTTTTGAACTCACTGTATCGCTGTTGAGTTTTGTATTCTTTCTCCTGGTCCCTCCTTCTATGATCTACGCTAGATCCTACCGACGGCGTGCGTGATAAGCATAGCCAACAACGACGATTTCCATCAAGCTTCAGCAAATGTGGCGTGTTGATGTTATCTCGATTGGTCTAGTGGTAAGGATACCTGCTTGTCACGCAGGTGGCCGGGGTTCGATTCCCCGATCGAGAGCTTCTTTTTCACTTTTTATTCGTTAACGTCTTTGAGCCTTCCCTTTTTCTTTCTTGTTAGCCCTTTTTTTATTTTATCGCGTACTCAATTTACTTTCCTTCCCTATAGTCCCCCCTTCAACTTCACTTGTTCGTAGTGCAAAGAGGGCCAGAAAGGCATGAAGATGTTCAAGCTTCCATTAAAGACCTAGGTTATTATAATATCTAATGAATCTATATCTACAACACCCTAGGCACAAAATGAGCAAAGGATTCGTTTTGCTACATAAGACACAAAAATATGAAAGAGGAAGCCAAGATAGAGAGAGCCATGTGGGTGCCCATTCTCTGGAGTATCTGTTCAGCAGGTTGATATCCCTAGAAGAGCATATTACTCGATCCTCTTCTTTCCCTCTTCTGCATTGAGATATCTCGCTGTACTCAGCCCGCGCTCGTGTCCTGCGACAAAAGAGCCGACCACTTTGCCCTTCCTGATTTTGCCAATTGTCTCTTGGTAGCCTTCTATAGCCCATGGTCGTGGGTTCAACTTTGGCCAATTCACCTAACCATGATATCAGTATACTGGCTTGGACCGTGTCGGGCTTACTGCCATGTCTTGGTGGGTTACTTACAAATAGCATGCCATTCTGGATGATAAAATTCAGACACCAGCCACCCACTATTAACCAGAAGAGGATGAATAAGCGCATGGGTAGGACGGTAGAATCCGGCAGACGTTTGCTGAATAAGCCTAAGAAGACGAAGAATATGCTGAAGGCGAGGATGTAGGGGATGCTTTGTATGAGGATGGGCCTACGGTCGGCAAATATGAGTGACGAGCCGATGTTAGCGGCGGTAGGCTCATAAGCGCCCAGGAATAAGTCATAAGCGTCTTGCCGGGGTCCGTCTCGGAAGTTGTTCAAATAGTATCGAGTCACGGCAATATTGCCGTCTTGGAAAGTTCCTTGTTTGGTACGCTTTCCCAGGCGTGTGAGGTCTGTTTTCATAGCCCCGGTGCCGGCGTATGCTTTAGATACTGTGTCGGCGTTGTCTGCCCACAAATTGCGGAAGAGGAATTCGAAGGCTGGATCCGCCGTAGCAAAAGTCTCGCCTCGTTGAAGCAGACCTAGGTCTACAAAGATGCGGTCTAAGGTCCACCTAGCAAGCATGCTCTGAACCACATTTGTACGATCAAGTGAATCCATGCAGTTCGTCCTTACAACGCTTGTTTGGAAGTTCCTCGTCTCTAATCCACCGTTCGCAGGCATATCAACGCCTCGGAAATATTGTTGTGCTATTAGTGCGTCTTGTAATCTATCAACAAGCATCATCGCGCGATGCATCTGCATCCCCTTGGTCTCATGATGAAAATCGAAGTAGACGTAGTGTAGGCGGTCGAATTCCTGTTTAGAGGTGGTGGGCTCGATGACACGGAACTTCTCATCGGTGAGAAGGTTCTTATCGACGGTTTCCGTTTTTGAGCTAAGAAGCATTTTTACCATTTGCTCGTAGGCCTCCTTGACGCGTTTTTCACGGCCGGTTTGATTGACTAGATTGACGAGATAATTGTCACCGTATATGCGGATTTGCTCGTCGAAGTGTTTCTTGGCAGCAGAGAAGGCGGTTTCAATCCCGCGAACCTGCAGCTTTGGTGTGTATTTGAGAGCGTTGATCTCGGACCAGTAGACGGGCACACTTCCTCGAGTTTGGACGTAGGACATGATCTGCATTTCCCGTCCGTCGGAAGCCCCGAACTTGCCACTTTGCATATCAGTGCTTCCTGCGTACCCTCCCAAGCCACCGCCCGCGTCATTCAAGACTACAACTTGCTCAGTTTCATTGTAATTGGCAGCGTGGCCCTCCTCGTCGATACCTCTCGTGAAATATCTGGTTCCAGCTCGGTATCTCGATTTTCTAGTAATAAGGACGATGGTGAGGGGTGTGCCCTTGAACTTGGTAGGCCGTATTTCCATTGTCCCCCATATCAATGGTAGGATAAAAGGATCGGTGGCTGGCTGGGGGCCCTGCTGGGATCGGCTTCCCATTTTTCGGAAGTCAATTAGATCAGACTGGACAAATCTGTTCCAGAAGAAGCGATCGTCGGTGCGCATCCATAGAGGGGCAGAGTTATCGACAGAAGCCTGTCTTTGGAAGCTATTGGTGAGGTCGATTGAATATGAGAAGTACATAGGGCCGGTCATGATATAGGACTTCAGGAGGAACAAGAACTTGTCCTCATCAGGATCGTGGATCTGACGTTCTCGCATTGGTAGGAAGTCCGTCGAGATAACCTTGTACACCATGTGTCCCTTGAGACGACCCACGGGCTGGGCTTTCGTAATGACGATGGCATACTTGTCTGTCCCCAACTCGTCAGTCTTGGCTACTTAGCTGTCTTGGGAGGGGGAGCCCTACCTAGCCTTAGTTGGATGAGGCCTAGAATCCCGGCTATACTGGAGACACGGGCGACACGTTTGGTGTTGACGGAGGCAGTTTCGCTGAGGCGAACATCGCCGGTCGGTCTATCGATGACTAGAGCTGGAGCATTGGGCGACGAGGGCGACGTGAAAGTGTAGGATTCGGCAGCGACGTGGACATTGATGTCCCGGTATGGAAGTGTCATGTTGGGCCAGATGATAGCACAGCCCGGCGCACGCTCATAGCTTAAGGATGGACAGGCCCGGATTGGGTTGACAGTGTCTGGCCCGGAAGCCTTGGGAGATGGTACCGGTCGCGAGCACTTTGTAGCGCTCGAGCTGTCGGCGCAGCCTTGGGTTTTGTGTCAAGGTGGATTGGGTAGAAGGTTACGGTGATTGGGTCAAGCTCCTGAAATCTGCGTATAAAGTGTCATCATACATATTCTTATAAGCCGCATATACTACGGTGGCCCACAGCTCTTACTGTGTCATAACCTTCACCTTAAACACTATAACACCTAACACGGACCAACTTTAACCCTTTTAACGCGATTTATTCTGCGGCATCAACTATTAAGCCATAATACTTAATACAAACGATGTAGCCTTTGAGATTACGCATTTAACAAGCCCAACTACGATCGAATAGCTCTTATTAATATATTTTAGCTAATATATACATATTAAGAGTTATTTGCATAATATGTAATAAAACAAAAAGTATTGCTGTAAAAAAATCATCTTTTGCGGCTGCGCTATACCTAATCGGTACTTAATAATAGGTCGGGATTTTCTACGCTAAGCCCAAATCTGGTAGATCTAGACCTAATTGATCGTAATCGGCGCAACTAAACCATATTGGGTCAATGTCTAAGGTTGAACAATAAGAATATGGTGTTATAGAATATGGTTATGACACAGTAACAGCTGTGGGCCACCGTAATATACCTAGTTCAAGCGCGTGCATATTCACATGTGGTCTGGCCTTTCCAAGTTTCCGGACCATACAGTGTGAGTAATATCAACGCAGACTTAATACTGTATACAGCATATTGGCTGCCACCTGACCCTCTGGAATAGGTCATTTAGACAGCTTTATAATGGGTACCGTCCGGTAGGTAGCCACTGAAAGAGGAACCCCGAGGTGTGTCGCTGAGCTTAAAGTCGGCGCATCAACGGCCCTGTTAATAGGCCCCCAGTTGAATCCCGGACGCTCAGCCACTCACTACTCAGCTCACACTGGATCCGTCAAGCTTCCTAACCTTGTCACCATTCATCAAATGTCCAGGCAGTGACCAAGTTCAACCCCAAGCACCTCTCCCAACACTACCATCTCGCTTCACTACGACGACACACCATCAACATCCGAGGACCTCGCCGTGTCGCCTCATCTTTTAGCAGCCCCCCGTCCGTGCATCCGCACTATATCGACGACTGCACTAAGCTCCCTTCCGATAAGATACGCCGCGCCCCCCCATCGGCCTCCTTTGTCGTCTTGATCCGTCACAACCGCGCAGTGATCGTCTGCGCCCTACCTAGCTATCCGCACCACACATACCTCGCACAATGGCTTCTCGGGCAGGACCTGCCGCGGGTCGCGGTATGAACACTCGCTTTGCACAATTCAAACTGGTCTTACTGGGTATGCTTGTTTCCCGCTGCTTATATGCTTTTAACCAATACTGACGCACGCCTAGGGGAGTCTGCTGTAGGAAAGGTAATAGACGATGTCGATGCGAACTCAGGGTATTGGCAAAGCTAACTCGCCGGGACAGAGCTCGATAGTACTTAGATTCGTTAAGGTACTTATAGGCCCTCTACGTAACATGTTATGAAGCCTAGTTTCTCATACCTCTTATCTAGGATCAATTTGACTCGTACAGAGAATCAACCATCGGCGCCGCTTTCCTCACACAAACGATATCTCTCGACGAAAATACTACCGTGAAGTTCGAAATCTGGGATACCGCTGGCCAGGAGAGATATAAGTCATTGGCACCCATGTACTACCGAAATGCCAACTGTGCCGTGGTTGTCTATGATATCACTCAATCCGTACGTGCTTCATAACATAGCTGGATATATACCGTGGCTTAACTGACCCCTCAAAATTACAGTCATCACTGGACAAGGCAAAGGCGTGGGTGAAAGAGCTGCAGCGACAAGCGAACGAGAACATCATCATCGCGCTTGCTGGAAACAAGTTGGATTTGGTAAACGAACAGCCCGACAAACGCGCGGTCCCGACGGCCGAGGCGGAAGCATATGCCAACGAAGCCGGTCTTTTGTTTTTCGAAACCTCAGCTAAGACGGCGGAGAACGTGCAGGAACTGTTCACTGCTATCGCGAAGAAGCTTCCTTTGGATCAGGTCGGCCCTCGTCACACGCGGCCTGGCCAACGACCAGGCGGTGTCAGCTTAGGGCCTGCCGAGGGCAGAGACACTCAGGCGGGAGGAGCTTGCAGCTGCTAGAAGCGTTTCCTGGTAAGCGTTGCAGCATTTTAGGCTACGGTGGTGAAGGGCCAAGGCTCTTTTATCTTAGTATCTGTGCTACTTATACAGCGTACACTGCATATATCGCCTGCCGAATTGCCGACTCGTCGTCTACGGGTGGGGAGACGTCGACATTAACTTCCAAGACTACGTACCCGATGGACAACTGGGGTGTGAGGTGGGTGTCTGCGTGTGTCTATGAGCAGAGATTGGTATTTCAATGGTGGGGAACGAGAGGAGAGTAACTGCAAATCTGGTGTATATTCATTCCATTGGGGTTCTCTCGGTAGGACGGCATAACGGTTTTTTTCCTCTTTGTTTTTTTAATACTTGAGATTCTTGATAAAGATTCTGAAGTAGGGCATTGGTCGCATATGGTCGTTAGTTAGACTAGGATGTGACCAGATGATCAGGCAGTGAGCACAATGGTACAGGCTGCTGCGACGTTATCAAGTACAAGTAGTAATACGATAGAGCACTATCTAATTGTCCCAGTTGGAACAGATATACCTATGCCTTGTCCGTGTTGAAATAGGTGCCTGGCTACGGCGGGCAAATTGTAACTGACTCCTAGACCATAAATCATAAAAGAGTGGGAAATGCAAACTTAGTGGTTACATGGCAAGGCATTATCGAGGAAGCATGAGAGGCAGACGACTAACCATATTACTCTGTACTATAACTAGTAATATGTACGCTAATCTATGCATATGATAAGACTAGAAAAGGGAACCAACTGCTGAGTGGTCAGACCTGTATTGAGCATATAGAAGGAAGGAGAGAGGAAACTGGGCCTAGGCCCAGCCTATTCTACAAATATCCCTGCTCTGTTTGCAGACCCACTCATTTAAGCCACCTATTTCCCAGCCACTTTCCAACGCCACACATACTTAGATGCCTACTGCACCTATTGTAGGTAGATATTCTGTACCGGTAATCGGATCCACAGCTGCCGTCACTGGCTACCGCTGGCCCGGGGTTCCATCCACTTACTGCACATCCACTGTCGGCTGGCTAGCTGGCCAGGTGGCTTGGCTTGGCTGGAACAGACCGGATCAAAGCTCAGCAAAGCCTCCGAGGTTTTTACGTGCTCCAAGTCTGAAAGTCCCCATAGTTTCATAACCTCGCAACCTCACGACCACCCTCTCTCCCCCCATCCTCACCAAACAACGCAACGCTTCCCGCGCCATCTTGACGGCCGTTCGATGCCCTCATGTTGCGGAATTCGTTGCGATCTGTCCGGGCTGTAGGCAGCAGGCCCATTGGTGCCGCTGCCGCCCGTCAATGGCAGCCCGCGATCGCTAGGGCTACTGGCGCAGCTGCGAGGGTATGTTTTTTTTTTCCTTCTCGATTATCTATAACTCATAATATATGCATGACCTATATATACACATCCTGACACGTGTCCGTGAGTAGAGATGCTTTGCCGACGAGAAGAAGCCCTCGATCAGCGACTCGAAGCCGCCGAAGCTACCTGCGACTGAGACGAACACGGCCGCTGCGAGCGATCCAGTAGTTCCCGTAGTCGAAGCCAAAGTCGCGTCGTCAACAATCGACGCCAAAGATGTTCCTGTAACACCCCCGGCGCCCGAGACGACGAAACTCCCCCCACCGCCGCCCCCCGCACCTATCAGGAAGAAGAAGGGATTCTTCCGCCGCCTGCGCAACTACGTGCTCACTCTCACTCTTCTGGGTGCTCTAACTTTTGGTGGCGGCGTGTGGTACTCGCGCATCAGCGACAACTTCCACGACTTCTTCACCGAGTATGTTCCGTTTGGCGAGCAGGCCGTCCTCTATTTTGAGGAGGCTGAGTTTCGAAAGCGATATCCGGGCACTCTGAATAGCGGCGTACGCAACAAGGACACGGGTGCTCAAGTAAAGATTGCCCCACAGAGCGGTGCCTCATGGCGAGTGGCCGACAGTGGTGAACCAGCAGGCCGTCAATCAAGTGCCATGAGCACGATTACATCGAGCAAGAAGGCCGCCGCTGAGAAGCGAGCGGCCGCAGCACCTGCACCCGAGGCAAAGACGACGTCCGACTCCCCTAAGACTAAACAAACCCCCGCCGCACCAGCAGCTACTGAATCTACGCCTGATACTTCAGTCGCGAAGAAGCAGTCCAAGGCCCAGAACAACAACAAGTCTGGTTTCAAGGAACCCGAGGTCGACGAGCCTTCTCGATACCCTCCGCCAGCTCCTATTGACCCTCTTAAGGTCAGGGATGCCGATGAACCGGTAATCCAAGAATTAGTCAAGATGCTCAACGACATCATCACCGTTGTGAACGCTGATAACGCCGACGAACGCTTCTCCTCTACCATATACAAGGCGAAATCTAAGCTCAACAATGTGGGCTCTCAGATTCGGGACATCAAGGCCAAGATCGAGAAAGACGCTGCTGCTGAGGTTGAATCTAAGGTACAGGAATTTGAGACGGCGGCGAACGAGTTAGTCAGTCGGGTTGAGAAGGTTATGGCAAGCCAAGAAAGCCAATGGAGAGCGGAATTCGAGGAAGAGATGAAGCGCATCCAGGGCACTTACGACTCCAGGCTACAGACCGAGATCGAGCAACAGAAGCGTTTACACGAAGAGAAACTAAAGAATCAGCTTTTAGAACAAGCGGTAGAACTCAAGCGTCAGTTCCTAAACGATGTCCAAGCTCAGGTTGAAGTCGAGCGCAAAGGTCGACTCGGCAAGCTAGAGCAACTAAGTTCTTCTATTAAAGAGTTAGAGCAGCTCACCACGGGCTGGAATGACGTTGTTGATGCGAACCTCCGAACCCAGCAACTTCACGTCGCCGTTGAGGCGGTGCGTGCCAGCCTTGACGACGTAGAACATCCACGGCCATTTGTCCGCGAACTAATCGCTCTTAAAGAGATTGCTGCTGAGGACCCCGTGGTCAATGCGGCCATTAGCTCAATAAACCCTTCAGCCTATCAACGCGGCATTGCGACACCATCCCAGCTCATTGATCGTTTCCGCCGAGTAGCTTCGGAAGTTCGGAAAGCATCTCTTCTTCCCGAAGACGCCGGCGTCGCTAGCCACGCTTCTAGCTGGGTCTTGAGCAAGGTTATGTTCAAGAAACATGGCCTAGCGGCTGGCGATGATGTTGAGAGTATCTTGACCCGTACCCAGACCTATCTAGAAGAGGGCAACCTCGATGCTGCCGCACGAGAGATGAATGGTCTACAAGGCTGGGCTAAGACCCTAAGTCGAGATTGGCTAGGTGAAGTGCGGAAGGTGTTGGAGGTTCAGCAAGCGCTAGAGGTAGGTTTCGCATCAGAATCCCTTTTCCAGCAACTAGAAACTAACATTCACGGAAAACAGGTCATTGCTACGCAAGCTCGGTTACAGAGCCTGCAAGTGGAGTAATTTCGCCAAAATACACTATAGACGCATAGAACCATATCTAGTGGGAGGAATAGCATTTGTTGTGTTTCCCTTTTGTGTCCTCTCTGTACATTCTATCCATTCGTCCTCCTACCGCCATACTATTGCCTCTAGAGAACAGTCCTGGGAGGCCAGCGTGCCTGTGTATGAGATAGCAAAATAGACTTGCGACTTGTTACTACTAGAGCCTTTTGTCTAGGTATGCTTGTAGCTCATATATATGTGGGCTCTTCCGTCTTGGAGGGAAATGTTATGAAATATTAGTTGATTCTTCTATATCGCAGGCTTTACATATTGTGCTACCCGTTGCCCCGGAATACACCACCGACGTTAAGCCTACAGTTGTATTAATGGGAAGTCTGAGTAGGTGCCATGTCTAAACAGGCGGAGTGGTGGGCGGCTACTTTGCCTTCTTCCGAGTGCTCAACCCTCTTTCAATATCTACAACACCGATACCTATCTTATAAGGCTACCGCCTCCGCATACGTCTGGGGAAGCGTATCTGAACAATGATGGCAGGTGGACTCAGGCTTGTTCAGTCTAATTCTATGGACGAGGGTGTTATAGCCGCAGCTTCTTTCTCCTATCTCGCACAGCAGGACGACGACCCCTTTGCACAAACAAGTGTCCGCTGCCACCCCCGTGATAGCCTTCATCCCGTCCGACTCGAGTATACGACCCTCCCACAGCTTACCTAACCTTGGTGTGTTTATGCCCCTATCGCGTGTAAACATGATTTACCAGAGCAAAGTTCAACTAGCGGCGCTGTACGCGTAAGCGCCCATGATAGCCCTCTCCCCCCCAACCGAAACAAACTACATATACCGCGTTAATCCTTCGTTCTAGTGGCCGAGTTGGTATGGCCTAGCGAAGCATCTCTACTCTATATCCTTACTCAGTATCCTTACAGTATCTTTACTCTGCATCGTTAGGCATTGGGGGTTCGATTCCCCCGTTGGCCAATATCCCTTTTTTACATCCCCCCTACTTTTTTATCCTACCGTCCCCCCTTTCTTTACCCCTTTCTCTTTCTTTTATATTTCTCTTTTTCTTTGCACAATATTGTTTATCCCAGCGACAGTGTATGTGTAGCTGCTGCACAGGAGCTAGAGCACAGGTTATATACTGTGATAGCCTCTCCTGCTCAAGCGAACCAACCGTATATACTAAGTTGACATTTTGTCCTAGTGGCCGAATTGGAATGGCCTAGCGAAGCATCCTTACTTAGTATCTTACTGGTATCATTACTCTATATCCTTACTCTGTATCGCTAGGCACTGGGGGTTCGATTCCTCCGTTGGCCAATCTTCTTTTTTTTTCTCCCTCTCCTTTTTTTTATCCCCCCTTTTCTTCCCCATTGTCTCTTCCCACCTTTTGCTTCCTCTCCTTTCCATTCTTCAGCCTCTAGGAACCGAGCATGAACAATTTATTCCCTTTATTTCCAATCGATTTTTCCCAGAGCCCCTTTTCATTCCTTTAATTGTTCTCCTCTTGTTTTTCCTCTGCCACAACAAGGTTCGGCTTATGGCGGCGTACGCGTAAGCACTCTCCGGGAGCTAGAGTAAAGTATATGTACCGTGATAATTTTCTCACACCTAATACATACCAGACCAAACCATATATACCACTTCAACCCTTTGATCTAGTGGCCGAATTGGAATGGCCTAGCGGAACATCCTTACTCTATATCCTTACTCAGTATTCATACTCAATATCATTACTCTGTATCGCTAGGCACTGGGGGTTCGATTCCCCCGTTGGCCAAAAATCTCTTTTTGCCTCTTTTCTCTCTACCCCTTTCTTCGCCTTCTATCCCTTTTTTCCTCTTCTTTCCCATTCTATCTTCTTCTCACTTTCGGTTTTCCCCTTAATCAATTCAACGCCATCTTTTATTTTTCTCGCCCGCCTTTCTCCTTTTCTTTTGTTTCCATGTTTTCCTTTTTTCCCCTTCCCCAACCACTCTCTTACTCTCCTTTTCCCGACTCTGTCTACGGAATTGCTGGGTATTATTGAACACATGCCTGACAGAGTATTAATAGCAGATATTCCCTATAGATGGCAATAGAGGGCTTGGAATATGGCTTATAGTTAGGCTTAAGTCTAGTGAGAACGGACCTAGGTAACTCGCGAGATTTGCTTATGGTCGATATCCTACAACGCAGGCTAGAGTGCAAATCATTGCAAGAACGTAGGGTGTTAATATCCCTTTGCCATACACTGGATAAAACGAATAGACGGATACATATAGCCTTACGGATAGACCGAGTGATTTTATTCCTATTCCCCTATCCCCCTTTCATAGGAGAACGCCTTGTGACGCCAGGGACTGAGTTGAATCTTACACAGTATTGTTGAATTTACATCCCTCTCAAACTCCCCGATGATCCTCTACACAGGTCCAGATTAAGTAGGGTAAATGGATAGATACGCCTCAATATTCCGCATCTGGCTCCAGTGTCTGCAACAAAGCCCCCACGAGATGTAGCGAGCCCGTGGCAAGGACCATCGTTCGCCGACCGTCGGTTTGCCGATTCGCTAGGTCCCTGATTCCGAGCACGACGCCTAAAACATTATCTACAACGTTCGCCGTCGTGCTCGGATACGCGGCGCAGAACGCGTCAGCCGCTGCTTCCTGGACCGAAAGATCACGCGGTGGTTCCGTTACTCTGCCGCTACTTGTTAAGATACGGGGTTGCAGGTCGTTTCGCGTGAAAATTGCGTTTGTGAAGAGCGGCTTCTCTTCTCTATCGCTTGTATCATAGACGTTCGCTTTGATGTCTCGCAGCAGCCCACTGACGAGCTTCGCGGCGTCCCGGTCTTGCTGGTTGAAAAGCAGGATCTTCCTCGCTTTGGAGGTGTCTTGATTTACCTTGCCAGCGAACCACTGCGCAACCGCCGCCAGGCTCTCGGCCGTATGCGCGCCGTCGATATACCATGTAATAGGCGCTTCTTTGTCCTCCCATGTCTCGCAGCGGCCCCTTAATCGTGCATATTGCAGCGCTGAGATAAATGAGGGCGGTATGTCTTCTAGTTTCTCGTCCATAGTTACACCCATGGCTTTCTCTCCACTAGCGTTTGAAGCTTCGGCCGCGAGGACACGTAGATGCTCTCGCGCGGCGTGGACTGCGAGCGCTTGATTGTATTTCTGGAAATCGCCCTCGAGACTCCCGGCCCCCTTTTCGCTAGCCTTGACACCGCCCCATCTCTCGACGTCGGTATCTTCTACTTCAACGAGCGTGGCGCCCTTCTCCTTGGCCCGCTGTTGTAAGACCTGCATAGTCTCCGCCGTTATCGTTGCTGCGTCCGTACCTTCCTTTCCCTCTAGCCGTTTCGTAAAGCACTTCCGGCCAGACTTGCATACGCCCGCTTTGTGCCACGCTATCTCGGGTAGTGTCCCTCCCAGCATGCCCACGTGATCGATGCCAAGCTGCGTAACAACAGATGCAGTGATGGAAGAGGTAGGCAGGATATTAGTAGAGTCGTACTCGCCGCCAATACCGCACTCAATGACAGCGCTATGTACGCCCTCGCCCAGGAACGCGCGCAGCGCCACGATGGTCAGGAAGCGGAAGTAGAAGGGCTTCGTAGCCGGGCCCTGGAGTTCGGATTCCGATATCTCCTCCTCCTCCCCCTTCGCCCGTCGAGCGAAAAGTTCTGCCCGCGCGGCCTCTGTGCACGCGTCCCACACCTCGAAGAAGTACCGCGTGAACAACTCCCGCGAGATCGGCGCCCCGTCGATGGCGATGCGCTCGCGCACCGAGACGAGGTGCGGCGAGGTGTATGTCCCTACCTTCCCCGCGGCACGCTTGACCTCATCGTCACCGTGTGTGAGGAGCGCGGTGAGGTATGCGCAGACTGAGCCTTTACCTTTAGTCCCGGCGACGTGGATGCAGCGGAGCTTGGCCGCGAGATCGTCTTGGGATATCCCGCTCCGCTGGAGCCAGGCCAGCATCTCTGGAATCGCTAGCGCATTTAGGTCTTGTTTGGGCGATGCTGAGGCGCTTGTTTCTGGTGATGTGGGAATGGCTGGAGGACTGAAGAGAGATGTAATGGCGCGGTTGGACTGCAGCCCTTGGAGGTGCATGAGGGCGGATTCGTATGTGCGGGCCATAGTTGATGAGTATCGTGGGTTTTGTCCCAAACACCTAATCAAGAAGGTATTGGATCTTTTATTGTTCAAGTGAGATATTCCTCGTCTCAACCAGACGCTGACATGAGTGTGATGAATGAATGTGGCCATAAGCTTCTCACCCTCAAAGCTCTTTGGTAGGCCGTGTTTAATTTTTAGTAACCGTTCACATCATAGTTATCGCACTAGTAAGAGAGATAATTGTTTTGATTAAATAAACTTGTTCATTCCTAGAATCAACCATGAAATGTGAAAGAAGTAGCATCCTTCCGGCTCTGAACTTCATGTATTTTAATTGATGTCCTATTATCGGCAGTCCCAGCAGCTGAGAGCAGCTGTTGGCCGGACAAACATAGCACATTTCACAGAGGCACAAAGAGACGATGAAGTTAAGAAGCGGCTAACTTGATACCATAGGAAAAACTGCTGTAATTAAGTAGATCATTCCACAACATTTTAATGTGATACCGACGGTGATGTCTACCTTGGCACTCGTGTTTGTAAGAAGTTACCTAGAAGTAAGAGTATATATATATAGATGAAGCATATCAAGGGGTTCTAATACAAACCATGCGTAAAGGAAGGATGAAAGACATGGCTCATCGCTCATCAGCACGTGTAATCAACTTAATTCTGCAGTATAATGTAAGCCCGTCTCCTAGTTGCAAATCCTGCACTATATTCAAAAATCCAAAGTTGCAAAACCCCAAGCCATCATGGAAGAGATCGGAGTTGAACCGATGCGAATCTTGTAGGGTATCTATCCTGGTCTACCTCTAGCCCTCCGACTCCCAAGTTGAATGTATAAACCTGCCTGCCATAGTATTTTTCCCGCCCTTCCGGTATATTTCGATGTGATTTGGATATTAGATGAATTATATATACGATTACTCTGTACTTTTTTCTTTAGTTTTCCTTCGTTTCGCTGTCTCATAACGCATCCGCACCCTCCAGTATAGCCAATGCTCCACCAACAAGGTGCAGACTTCCTGTGATGAACGCCTGCACCGTCTGCCCCTCGCCTACAGACGCACCCAGCCTACGGACATGGTTGATAGCGTCTTCTATCGTGGGTACGACGGCAATATTAGCCTTCGGGTCCAGCTCAGCCCACTTCTTGGCGAATCCGTGCTGCGCTGTAAGAGCTTTGATAGCTTCGGGGTCGTACTGGTAGTTGACGAAATCACGCTTATAGCCCGTCTCAGCGTGTGTGACATTCGTGCAGAAGATGACGTGCTCGAAAGCGTCATGGTCCCCTTGGCCGTAGGTCTTGAGGGCGGTTATCATGCCCTCGAGGAAATGCACGGCCTCCTCGCGACCCTGTTGGTTGAATATCAGGGCCTTTGGTCCGGACTTCGTGGCACACTCGCCTGCGAACCATTTGGTCGCCATCTTGAGGCTATCAACGGTATGTGCTCCGTCTATATGCCAGATAATCGGTCCCTCTGGTTTCACTTCGCAGCGGCCGCGCCATACGACCTGTTCTAGGCCATCAACGAATTCCTTAGATAAGATAGAGGCGTCAGGCTTGAAGCTAGGATCAAGTTTCTGTAACGCAGTTTCAGCCAGCGCTATCCCGAGACTTGCGTTTTTTTTCTGAAACAGCGCATCCGGCCGAATGTTGACGCCCTCCAGCCTGGGATCAACGCTCAAGACCTTTAACGACACCCCTTTGTCACGAGCTCTGCCCTGCAGGACTTGGGTAGCCCCAGGGACCTGCTCGATTGTGAAAGCGGCGCTTCCTGGTTTCATGATGCCCGCCTTGTGCCAGGCTATCTTCTCCACCGTGTCACCAAGGGCAAACACATGGTCGATCCCGAGGGTGCTGATCCCGCTCGCAAGCGGCCGCTCGACTATATTTGTTGCGTCGTACTCGCCACCGATGCCCGTCTCGTACACGGCTGCATCTACACCTGATTGCAGAAACACATGATAGCTCATGAGCGTCAGGTATCGAGAGTAAATAGGCCGTGGAGGTGTGGGGACACCAAGCCGCTCATCTAGCACCATGGGTCCTTCACGCTCTTCCGCGTCGCCCAGGCGGTCCCATACCTCGAAGAAGTATCGTGCGAAGAGCTCTTCACTCAACGGGGCACCGTTCAGGCGGATGCGCTCTCGGACGGCGATCAGGTGCGGGCTGGTGAAGAGGCCGATCTTATGCGGTACACCGTGTGTGCGCTGGTAGTGGGAGAGGATCGAGGCGGTGAAGGCGCATGTGCTACCTTTGCCCTTCGTGCCGGCCACGTGTAGGATGTTCAGGCGGTCTAGGTCGGACGGCGAGTACCCGATGCGTCTCAGGTAAACGCGCATCTCGGCGATCGAGGTAGCATCGGGGCGGATCCCGGCCTTGCGGCGTGCCTCTATGATGGCATACGGCGTCTGGAGGGAATTGAGCGCATCGATGGCATCCTGTCAAATGGGCAAGGCGGTCAACTCTATCCTTTCATTCCGCAAAATAGATAGTGTCACATAGGGGTAGCTGAAAGGGGAATGCTGTACATTATAGGTGCGACTCGTCTGGGTTGCCATTGCGCGCCAATGAAACGGTTTTGTCTTGATTAAAGTAGTAAATAAAGGTGCAAGAGAGCAGCGGCCGTATCGGAACACATGATGCATCCCCCAGGTGTAATCGTGTCCCTATGAAGGCATCCTCGGCAAAGAACAAACCGTGAAGGTATGCCCGCGAAGATGTACTGCTCACTTCTTTCTTAAATTCGGAAAAAAAGAGGGTCGGTTGCGAGCGATATCGCGCAATACCTACCGTCTGGTACCTCCGGATTTGGGTCGGTATTCATTGCCCCTCTTTTGACCCGAAATTTCGGGGCTCAATTCAATGGTTACTTGATGACATCATACCTATTGAAAGTGCTTAGTTAAGTAGTTTGAAGTAATTATTGCGACTCTATCAGCCCCTCGAAATTATCGTGATACTACCAGGTCTTAAAATATGCCGTGGTACAATCAACCCTGTAAGCTGCTGTGATACCATCGATCTTCCAATACCAATATCCGAGGCTCAAGGCACATCCTAGACGGCGATCGGGACAGAAATAATAATGAGAATGCGCATCTAAGCCTTGCCAGAGCCGCCTCTTCCCAGAGTATAAATACCCTCCTCTCCCCCCAAACCCCCCTCTCCTCGTTTTCAACTATGGCCGCTTGCCGGCCATCATCGCTCGCCGACGGATGGCGACACTCTCTATGGACCAAACGCGCACCCTGTAGCGTCTCCCCCCCCCCCTCTCAGCCCCTATTCAAACAGTTGGGGGTTGGCAAACAAGAAGTCTTCGAGGGATCAGTGTTTGAACCCTCTCTAGGAGCACCTAGGCAATACCACGACTCCCGGCATTATGGGTATTCATGAAGCTGTGCCGAGCCCATCAATCAGACGTTTATTACCACCAAAAAACATCAAGCGAATGGAACATATAACCCAAATTCCACGGCTCATGGAGCCTACATACCACCATAGCGCCCTCGCCCTTATTGTCCACTCTCTTGGTACTGGGCTTGTCCTATGCCTGGCATGTATGTTCCATGCGCGATGACCGGCAATATGGATCTGTGAGGTTCTCTAGGCTCTTCTCTGGGCCTCGGTTCTCTGGGTCTTCTTACCCAATTCTCTGGTTCTCCGGGTCTAAGTTCCCTCGGTCTTGGTTCTCTGACCCTGATAGCTACACTGGCAGGTCGATTACCTCGCTGCATGACATGGCCAATGATCTTTGCGACATATCGACTCATATTCCGGGGTAGCTTGATTTGAACCGGCTCGCTCTTGTTTCTCACGGACACGTCGATGAATTAGGACTCAGCCTCCCTATTTGTTTTATCCCGAGTCCTTGATGTGTACAGCGCATCACATCCTCTCGTTCTATATCAGAGGACACATGAAGTCGGGATACGGAGGAACTCCCGAACTCGTCTCTCAGCACCTAGAGTGCACCCATGACACAACTAGGCTTCTCGAGGAACGGACACGAACGGTGGCTATAATCATTGCCCTAGAGGGCTAGATAGCTCACTAGGAAGCTTGATCGCCTCGCTCACTTTTGTTTCGGATGCTTCCGTGCATTTGGTGAGAGTTAGACTGATACCCCAGATTCTCTAGGAGCTATGAGGGTTGTGAGCATTCGCAACGATCGAGTTGCGGTGCAAATAATAGCCGGCGTACCTGGCGAACCTGTATGGCCAAATGAGGCTTATCGGAAACATTCGACGTACTGCTGCTGCCCCTAAGATCAACCGCAGTAAGGCCGCCACAATTTGAGCAGCATTATAAAAACCTGTTGATGGCCTTGCCATCCCTCCTACGCAACCGAGGCAGCCCACAGGACTCGATCATACATGGGTAGGTAGGAAAAGGCTCACTAGCTTATACCTACTTGCTTCCAGGCTCGACTTGGTACACTCACATCAACATCTTGTCAGAGACGCACACCAACTTTGTACCCAAGTGTGGGTATGGTGCTCAGCACCGACGAGCGGGATATAATGGAAATGTTTGACCGTGAGTGAGTAAGGGCTTAGAGGAGCACTGGAAAGCGCTCTTGTTCTTCCCGCCACTAGGGGTATGACGTCCCTGCATTCCCTAGAGATGCGTACGGTCTGAGGCATCTCAATTTACATATCGGCGCTTGGCATTTCTAAGGAGTTTATTGCTAGAGAGCTCTACCAAGAAACTCAATGTGGCCTGAGCATCAAATACCTGAACCCGATGACTACTCACCTGAAGGGAGTCGAAGATAGTCCGCGAGTACGTTGGCTTGAAGCCCCGCGTTACAAGAGAGTCGATTTTGTCGGCCTTCCCTAATATCTGAGAAGGGCATATCAACCCTATGCTCGAGCTTCTTCCCCAGCTCCAACCAAACCACTCTACCGACATTCCAGCCTACTTCAACTGATATATTCAGGGTCCCGGCAAGCGGGATGGCTGCTGGTTGAAGTATGAAGTATGGTAGTATGGTTAACGGTGGAAGAGAGGATGACTCACTGCCGGGAGATATTCCCACACGTGCATCCTGACCCGGAAGTTCCCACCTCGCTGCTTTTTTTCAATACTCACAGCTTGAACGATCTAAATCTCGATTCCCAGTTTGGCTTCTGCCGCTGAAGTGTATGCGTCCAAACCACGGCTCACAGAAGTCAACCGCTTTATTGTACAGGGTCTCATAGGTGGCGTTGCAGAAATGGTCGTCGTAGCCCGCCGAATGTTTCTGCCCCCTAAACCTATCTTCGAAATCGACCCACGTCGGCTCCAGTTATCGACAACCTTCACCTCATTCTGCTACGAGCCAACGAACCTGCGTTGCTCCGTGATGTATTTGTTCTTCCGCGGCGGCGCCAGTGCTACCTCGAGGCTATCGCATCGCTGGTGAGCTATTATGAGACCGGCCAGACGGGCAACTCGTTTCACCTCATCCTCAATTCCTTCAACCGACTACTCGCCAGACCTGCTTCTCGAAGTCACGGACTAAGTGGGGACGTTTTGGCGACTCCGCATCCAACGAGCTATCATGATACTCATCGATGTTTGGTGGCCACTAGGCACTATCAGATCGAATGAGATCGAGTGAGGACCTAGCTACATCACATTCCTGCGATGTTGCGTCTTCGATTGCCTTGATTGCGGGGTGTTCCGGGTCCATAAGATCATTCGACCGTTTCGAAAAGAGTCTGCGTTGTAATCTCGAGGTTAAGTCGGTTCAGCTGTCCAAGAAGAACAACCTTGTTGCCAGCCCCTAGGCCTTTCTAATGCCTCATAAGCTCGTCGGTGATATCCCGCATCTCGAATGTATCGGATTAACACGAAGAAGAGGATAAATGTCGAGGAGCCCCTGGGAATGTATTACTTTCTAGGAGTGAGCTTGACAGGAATGATCAAGACATAATACGATGCAGAATCGATAAGTATAAGAGATAAAACGACGGTGTATTGGGCGATTTGGTAACTTGCGACTGCATAGGGCGTCATGGGTGATATAGGATGAGGATCGGGTTTGATGTCTCGGTGCGTTCTCCTCTTTACCGTATTCTAATGTAGACGAGTCCTTGGTAGTAAGCGGCCTTTGCGCCGGTTGAGTATCGTGGTGCAGATGTTGCCGCAACCCTGGGGAAGCTCCTGCGAGGTCGCATGGTTGGAAAGAAGGATGTTCTCGTCAACGTTCGAGGCCTTATAGCGTGTCAGCTTAGGACACATAAGTATACGCTCCTGCTGCGGCGGCGACGATCGTGGTCCATGTGGCAGAACTTGAACTCGGTGGACGGGAGAAGCACGTATAGGGCCGTCTCGGTCGAGTTGTTCAACTGCTCCATGAGCCTAGTGACGTTGGCATTCTCGTTCTTAGCGCTGCCCCTTTTCGCAAAATGTGACCTCCGTCTATAGTAACAGAGGCTTGTATGGTTGGGCACTGGCTTAGTTGTCCGTAATGCCATAGGACGATCTTCACACCTAAAGAGATATGTTGTAAATACTGGCATCATTTGGTCAGGGTGTAGATACTGGGAAGGTAGCTAAAAATATGTGCGAAGTATGTACCTTATGGTGTGGGTATGCGCCCAGGTATCTTACAACGGCACCCTGTGTTAATAGAAAACAGGGGATAGAAGCATGTAGGGCACTTATAATATTGAAAAGGCTGACGCTTTTCAAAACATTCCGACCTTCTCCCAAAAGGATGACTCAGGGTCACAGATGCGATGGCGCTCTGGGTAAACATGGGGGCGCAAAACAAGAAGCGCTAGCAGTGATTTACTTCTTTTTTCGATGCCAGTTCAATTTGTGTTGTTGTCATGTTTTTTGTTCTTCTCAACTCGATTTGATGACGAAGGTGTTCGTTCTTTCCTAGTTTATAATCGGGACGCGTCTAACATTGCAACGACGCAGCATAGGGACCCATCCAGGCTCAGCCATATAACGACCAGTATCCCCAGCAAATGCCTAACCCAGCCTAGGGAAGTTCCAGTTTCGCCTTCAACCGGCTCGCTATTGAACCTCGACGTGCATCGACTCTTGGATTTGATAGCCCTACACTTGAGAATTGCACCAACCCTATATACCGCCAACTACCCCTGGACCTGTGACAGCGATAAAGTTACCGTTGCATAGTTGCTTAGTGCACATTTTTATATTTGGCTCTTCAATAGTACACATGCTTCCTAAACTGGATTATGAAGGACAAAACTGGAATTGACTATCTCGTATGTTACCCCAAGTACTGCTGTATGCGTTGGCCGTTTGATTGATCTCACTAGCCGGGTGTCACACGCCACAACGCCACCTTATAGGACTCCCGATCTCGGGCACGGCTGAGCCACCCCCAAGGCTCCAGTCCGAGACATATTGAGTTGTATGAAGCCTATTGGTAGAGGCTCCGCTCACCTGACCGGTGAGCGTTTCAGGGAGGCAATAGAAGTCATCCCTTAGGAAGAATTAGACTGGAATAGAGGTCTATAAGTAGGACAGGTAATTCCTGACTGAAAGGAGGGAAAACCATGGACCTTGAGACCCCTAGAGTATTATTAGTTGAATACGATATACTGTTCCAAGCCCTCTATTATTAGCCCTTGTCACACCGGGCATAGCCACTGATGAGAGTGTGGCTGAAACCGCGCCAAAATAACTATACCCTCCAATCCTAATGTTAGGCAGAACTCATTAAACTGTCATAAAGACACGGACTTTCATTAAGCGTTAAACTAGTTGATCGTGTTTAAAAGCCTATTTATCTTCAACGTCTCCTCGCATCTGCCTCGATAATTACCGAGAGACTTTCAAAAGCCCCTTAATTCTTATCAATGCCCACATACATCTACGTCTTCTGGGTTGACTCCACGCATGTAAGCTTCGATTACCAAAACACGATAGAAACTTGCAAGCACTGACTCGGCCAGAAAAACCTATACTTAAACGCTACGGCTGTCGGAATCTTCGTCTCTCTATCAACTCTACGTTGTCTTTGATATGAATACATAGCAGGCATCTGCAACTAGATGTCGCAACTGGATCTCACAACGATTCTCCGGCACTCTACCCTCAAGGGTTCTAAGTGGAAACGAATCTTAATCTACTGACGACGGATTGCACGAGAGCCGAGGCTTTACTCTACGAAAACATCGAAAATGGCATTTGCACCCAACGGACAGGATATCTACGAGTGGTTGGGACTTGTGGTGGACATGGTCAATGAAAATGATCTACCACAAGCTGCACAAGGGGCTATACAATGGCGGGACCTACCGGTACAGCCAGTGAGATTTCCTGTTGATGACCCCCGGGACGTCGCCATTTGCTCATGGCGGTGGGATATTGAGGAACCAGCTCGACCTTCTCAAAATATCCCAAGTATGATCCGCCATGCCAAAGAGATGGGAATTCGATACTTGCTTATTGATATTATTTCTATCGATCAACAACTCCAGGGGCATGAAATGATTAAACGGGTCGCGGCGTTTTCAACGCTTTATCGGTCCATACCAGTTATTGTTGCGTACGATAAATTCGGAGAGGAATTTAATCGGACCATGCGCCGACCCTGGATCATGAAAGAGATGCTTGAGTATCAAAACAATCCCACACGGGTCGTTTACGTTAGCCACAACGGCCAGGGAATCAACGATTTCGGATTTAAGCACATGCTCGCTCGAACAAGGGACGGAAATTTTGCCGCTACTACTATCAGCATTCTCTGCGGTAACATTGGAATGCAATCGATTCGTGACTTCAAATACATCATTCCAAAATACGCGGATATCATCACCATCGCCTATGAACAAATGTGTAGAAACGACTACCTCCTCACAGTGGCAATTCTATGCCTGGGGAAGAAGAAGAAGCACGTCAACGAATACAACAATCTCACATCATTAACTTTCAATCAATACCGTCTAGTTCAAGACACTAGAGTAAATAGCAGCTGGTGGCAATACTTTGATATCGTGCTTAATGGTAACAAAATAGCGACGTGGAGTCGAAAGAACGAGGATTATAGCTTAGATTGGAATAATCCCGAAAAATGCTATTTAAGCGCATTACCCCAGGCAGGGCGCGTCATATGTACTGCGCTTCACATAAATGACTCTACCCGTCATCTTTGTGATGCGCAGGAGGAAGCTCCCAGTCTTTCTAAAGAGCGCGATGACTCAAGCCCTGACATAGAAGTCGTTGAGGTTGATATTGGACCACCGTGGCGTGATCCTGATGATCAGAATTACGCTACGTAAGGGGAGGGGCGATGCATCTCCGCCTCATGAGAGAGCTTAATAGACCGTGGCCTAATAGTATAGTTCGTGCATAGCGTCGCATAAAGGACGTCATGATCTTGGACCTTGTCGTCGGGTGCGTACCTATATAGCTAATTGCAGACATATTGTATATGATGGCACATAGGCGGCAGAGCCTAAGAGAGGCTAGGGCATGAAGCACAGCTACCCCCGCTTCGCGAGGGCGTTCTCCCAAATGGTGGACCAATGCCACGGACGCCGCGACGGCAAGACGTTAAAATCACCAAGGGCGCGAAACTTGTACCATTTCCTCGTGGCGTTCTCGGCCGTCGTGTCCCTAGCCATGTTCGCCATGCCGAACCGCTTATTAACGGGTTGTAAGTCCGACAGCTTAACCCTGCTGACCCGTTCAGTAGTAATGGGGCTGGTTGTCATGATCTCCACTTCAGTCTGCGGCGAGAGCGTTTGAAGGTACCGATTCAGCGCCTCCCTCGACCTCCGCGCAAACGGAGGGAGTCGCAGGTGGATGAACATGACGACAGGAGAGGTGGTGTATGTCACGAATACTAACGGTACAACGGCGCAGACTGCGGCTGTGATGTGTGAATGAGTATTCGAGGTTGATAATACGTAGCCGTATAACTGTTGTAGTAGACAGCTAAGAGTAGAAGAAAGGACTATGGTATGCGTGTATGAAGCTGAGACTGAGACTGACTCATCTCCCATTTGGAGTGTCCTATGAATAAGCGAGATAGAATGAGGCAACTTACTACGTACGGCATTGGACGACAGGCCCTCTTTCTTATAATAGGCTGGGGTGACGACAAATGCGAAGATAGCGAAGAGGAGTAAGGCAGACATTTTGACAACCCCGAGGAACAGTATTCTGCTCAATCCAACATGATATACGCAGAACCTCGGAGGGTAGACTAACATGTGGTGAGCATCTCGAAAAAAAAACAAAGCTGGAGAGAGTTGCCATACCATAACCCGGCGACGGCTGGGCTGCGGGGTCTGACGCAACCGTCGTCGTCGTCTTGAATCGTATTGAGCTTAGGGATTGAGTTGTAGTTCTCATGAAGAAGGGACGGATAGGCGCGGTCTTTGGCACGGTCCTCAACGCAATATTACGCCATGTTACGAGGCCCAGCCGGCTCCCTCTCAACGGCTGAAATAGCAGCATGATTGGGTCAACTCATGAGGCTATCATGAGACCGTTGTGGCGTCTTAATTGAGCTCGATAGCTTGGTGAATTGAATGAAGAACTTAACTAAACCTTATGTAACTTGAGGTAGGTATCATAAGAGAACCCTGTCGACAGCTGGAGACGGCTGTCAGGCCGCTTGCTTCAATACATAGATTCTTTGCTTCCAATCCTCCAGCTAGATAGAAGACAGGTCTAGGTCGAGCTTAACAAAACTAATTCAAGAAATTTCACCTAGATTCTTAGAAAAGAAAGCCTCTGGGTAACCCACCAAAAGGGGGTGAGTATTTGGCTGCCAAGTTCCTTGCCGATGGCCAGCTCTATCGTGCCCATGCCTAATTGCACGATAGAAACGCTCAGCTTTCCGAGGTTGTCTATTTCGATTGCAGCCAGCAGCTTCTATAGTCCAGCCTTCGTCCTCGTGGCCACCCTCACTTCATCTCAAGAGCTTCGTTATACCGCCGGTCGCAGCTGGATTAGCGCATTTAATTGCGTACGACAAACGCGCTTGAGACGATGTTGGTGGTGAGATGCATCATGATCTAGCTGAAGACAGCGGTATCGACAATAACGACGACGGCGCTGATGAAGAGGAATCAGAATGTTTTATAGTGATATCTCCAACAATATTAATTACAAAAGAAGAGGGGTGTTAGCGCTAGGTAGACACAGACACTATTGTAAGGACAGCGCGGGCGAATTTACATATATTTATTGTGGCAGTCTTCATGTATGTCGCTCTAGACTCAACTAGCTACCAATTTAGACAATGTTCTTAGTCAACCATTCCTCCCACTGCTCCTTGGTCCAGCCGGAGCTGATATCATTGGCGACCACGCCGTCGAAGATGACGGTGGGACTGACATGCACGCTCACGAGGCGGGCCATCTTGACCAGGACCTTGAGGTCATTGGTGACCTTGTTTCCTATGTTCAAGCTGCCGTCTGCAGCAGGCTTGTCTGGGATCTCCAGGCGCTCGTAGACAGCGGCCTCGTTGACGCCGACGAAGGCCGCGAGCTTGGCGAGGCGGCGGTAAGTCTGGTTGCGGGTCTCGTTGACGACGTTGACGTCGAAGTACGCCTTCTGGTCCTTGAACAAGGCGTCGCTGAAGTCCCAGTACTTCTCGGGCGCGACCTGCAGCACGGCGACCGCGGCCTCGTGCACGAGCGTCGACGACGGGTGCCACGGCTGGATTTGCTGGCGTAGGATGAACTGCACGCTAGAAGCCCACTTTGGGTTCGACTTGATGAGCGGCGCGACGACGTGGTAGATGGTGTTGAATTGGCGCGCAGAGAACGGGCACACGTAGTCGAGGAACAGCTCCAGCGTGTGCAGCGTCGGAGCTATGCCGCTACCGGTCGCGGACGGCGCGGAGAAGGCGAGCTTCTGGCCGGCGAATTTCGGGGCGAGCGCCATTCCCGGGGTGGATTAGATAATATGGATAATGGTTTGGTGCTAGCTTTATGTACTGTAGGTTCTTTGGATGTGTAGAGCTTGTTTGAATTGGAGTTGGCTTGGCTTGTGAGGCTTGAAGCTTGAAGCTTGAAGCTTGAAGGTGGGATGAATCGGGAATTTATCAAAAGGAGGGGTTGTTAACGTGAGAGAATCTTACTTTACTTTACCTACCTTAGATACTTGCCAATGCGTACCTGTAGTTGCCCCGCGCCCGAGCTGAAGGAATAACACAAATACGAGTTGCATTTCGTACCTGGCACTTATGAAACCGCAGTGACGCCATCTACCGCCATATGCAGGTGATTTGGCATACCGGTACCTACTTTCATGCTGTAAGACATGAAGCGGCCATGGACATGGTAAGGTGGGTCGGCTACCCGGTAATTCGGATCTAGGTACTTATCTATCTCACTTTTGATAGCTGCTCACTAATAGTAAATGTCCAGGTTAGGTAGATAGATAATCGAAAAGAAACATTCATTACCGCCTTTTCGAAATCAATAAATAATCACGCATCCTACGGTACAAATTCCTTGACCTCGGGGTGGTGCGAGAGATATTAGAAATTTCTATTTGTCAGTGATAACATGCCGTGCTGACCACAAATTAAATCACTTCTATTTGTTTCATCATCCGACAGTATTTCTAGCTATGATGCCCCTTGCGAATTCACCGAAGTTTATGTGTTGTTCCAGATCAACTTCGTCTTCTAGGTTCGGCTGTGTGAAGACAGCCAATGTGTTTCGTGCGACTCCTTTGGCGTAAGCACCCCTAACCGAGTGCTCGACGGCCTTGAATTTGCCATTGGTGATTCGCTCCAACGCCTCACCCGTCTGAAATGCTATGCAGTCCCGAGGTATTTTGACCTGGACCGGGACGCCCTTCCTATCCTTGATCCACAAGCCGGCCTGGGGATCTGGTGATGCGGGCAGCTCCTCTATTGTAGGCAGTGTCTCCGGTAGCTCACTGCCTTCAAAACTAGGTATCTTGACATTCGTCTTCAGCTCATCTACGAACATGGCTGAGGTCAGGCCAGTCAGACATCCATGGTCTTTATGGACTGCACACCAGTTGTCCTCTTCCATTCCCTTCTCTAGGGCTTCATCAGGCATAGGATAATAATGTAGTAGCCTCGCCTTGGTTGTTGATGAGGACTTAACCACATTCTCCAGATACGCAGTAGGGTAGTCAGGTATTTCCTTTTCGGCGAACTTGTCGCACGCTCGGGCAACTAGGACGGCCGTATCGATGATCAGGGTACACATTCGCTCCATGACGGGCCTGAATCCAGGCAGCATCTCCTTCGGTGGCCACGAGTTTGGTGCGAGGTACTCGGGGAATTCTTCAAGCGTGAACTGCTTTGTCGGTTTCGCTGATTCTAGCGAGGGATCTACGTAAAAAGCACAGTTTGCGTAGAATGACCCCTTGTATTCATCTGCGCTGCCATCCTTCAGCTTCTCTTTGCCTTTCGACCATCCTACAAGATACTTGGCCGCTTCATTTGTGAATTGTTCTAGACGTTATTAGCAATGTGACCTTCAAGGTGCGTGGGCATTAAGATCGTACCAAAGTCCTTCTCGGACAGATTGCCCATCCACGAAGCATAAGAGAGGAGACGATGCCTGAGAGCCGGGAACTCAGTGGGTACGTCTTTCACGACTAGAATGCCTAGCGATTCTGGCCCAAAAGCTTCTTGTAACGTCTCGAAAGAGATATTACCTAATCCTTCATCAGCGATTATATGATCACTAGAGCGCGTCTGTTCTTACCACTCTTAAGGTCTGCTAAAGACACCACGACAGGTTGTGCCACGGCCATGATGAAGACGCGCTATGTTCTAGAAAACTTATATCTTTCGAGATATCAAGAAGGGAACTGCTCGAACGGTACCCATGCACAAGGCTGGAGCTTTAAACAGGTATCAGAGGCTGAAGTGTGGTCGGTGTGATAACATTGCCCTCAGGAAACCGGCGGCTTTATCTTTTTATCAGATCTCACGGGTCTGGACAAACCGGAGTACACCGCGTTGCATAGGGAGTTCCCGTAATGAATTGTTGGTCTACGTACCTACCTAAATTGGCATCGTTTTTTAAGCTGGGCCAATCACCGCTACAGCTTTCAGCTTCACGAAATCTCGACGGTAACCATCTGCCAGTGGTCTTGTTACAGTGGTAAGTTATTTGGCGGGGTTGATTTGGGGTAACAGAGGGGCTCCGGTGATATTCTGAGGAGTTATTATCGATATATACATATAACCCCCATAACGTTATTCTCGACCATGGGACTATCATACTTCTTCTGTCGTCAAACACCCGTGGCATCTCTCCAATTATGTCGACTGCACGATTTTTGTTGCAGGATCAATTAGCAAACCATCCAGATCGAGCATATTATAAGCGCCACTCTCATTATTCTGGATCGGTTCGGGCTCTGGCATATTCGCAAGTCTGCTTGTGAAGCCCGCTGATAATAGCAAACCCACAACCCTTGCTGAATGGATGGCTTCAATAATATCGTTATTCAAACCTCCAACTTCTCTACGGAACACATCCCAGAAGACCTCCTGCAATTTGTTATAGTCGTCGTACCTGATCCAGCCGTTCTTGAGGTGAAACTTGCCCATAAATGGCTGAATAGAGTGTAAATTTAGCCCGAAAGGCCCAATTTCAGCTTCAGCCCAGTCGATTACTCCAATCAGATGGCAGGATACATTGTCAACGATAATATTGCAGGTACTAAAGTCCCTGTGAAGTAAAACCATCGGGAGAGAAAAGATAGCTGGTATAGATTCAAGAGACCTTTCGATGATAGGGTGAAAGCGAGCTGGTAAAGAGCCAAGCAATAGTCTTAGTTCCCTCTCGCATTTGGATCGGGAGGCGTCGAGGTAAACTGGACTGACAGCTTGCGGGTGTTTCCACGATAGGGCAAAGAATCTACAATCCACAATAAGTGCTGAACACAGGAACAATAGAAGATTAGACTAACCTTGCCATGTCAGTAAGGAGGGAATCCCGCCAAGTGAACCATTCAGGCGAGTTCTCAGGGACATCATGGCTTAGAATGAAGTCCAAATGGCTAATGCCCGGGATGCGAGTCATAACATAGATATATAGTGGCTCCTTTCCATTGCCACCTGTCTCTCCGCCAAGTTGCCCATGGAAGGAGACGTCTGGTGCTAAAGACCCATAGATCTTTCGGGCGAGGGTCACAGTCTCCAAATTCAGAGAAAGTGACTTCAGGCGAAACTGGACCACAAACTCTTGGTTCTGACCAGCGTACACAGTGTAGCTGCACACACCTTGCACCGCTACGGGAACAACATTGCCTCCAATGAGCTGTTTCGCTGAAGCATCACATTGCGGCTGCGTCGCTGACGTCTGTCCAAAGAAAAGGGCAATCTCTAAGTCCACGGAGTATTCTTGATTAATGGAGGCCATGAAGAAATATAGTCGGATCACTCGTACCTAGTTGAATTACCTAAGGGAGAGGAGCTCCGATGATATCTACATAGCTGAGAGGTCATTACCCGATATAAACATATACCTTTTATAGCGTTGTTTGATAATTCGCAATAACCCCTTTATCTGCAAATAGGCTTGTCCAAGCTCCTATCGTCATTGGAGACTAATTCACCCATGAACCAAAGTCCCAGACGGAAACAAAAACAGCTTGCTCCCAATCCGCCTTCACACGAGAATATCGCTATCGCCCGCCCACCGGTTCAATGGTTAAACCACTCACTTTTAAGGGCGACAAGAAACCCAAAAAGAGAAAGCGCACCGAGGCCGAATCCGTGCCCGAAGGCGAGGGATCGCGTGAGCTTGCAGCTACACGACCTCCAGAGGATGCAGGGGACGACGATAGCTGGGTATCTGCCGAGGCCGTGGGCGATGTGGTAGGACCTGTGATGCTCGTTTTGCCTACGGAACCCCCGACCTGTCTCGCTTGTGACGCGAACGGCAAAGTGTTTACCGACCCTATCGAGAACATCATTGATGCGAACCCTGCCACCGCCGAGCCTCACGATGTACGCCAGGTCTGGGTAGCGAACAAAATTTATGGCACGGAAAACTTCAGGTTCAAGGGCCGATATGGAAAGTAGGTGATTTCAATCGACACTTTAATTTGGTGCTGCGGACGTATTGGAAGCTAATGCATTCTCTAGATACCTGGCTTGTGACAAGTATGGCATTCTCTCCGCCACTTCTGAGGCCATCGCTCCGCCCGAGACATGGAATGTTATTGCGACCCCCGATACGCCTGGCACTTTCCAGTTACAAACACTACAAGAAACATTTTTGACCACGGCCAAATCCAATAAACCAAATGGCGCGCCCGACGTTCGAGGAGACGCGACGGAAATCAGCTTTGAATCAACACTGAGGATCCGCATGCAAGCTCGATTCAAGCCTAAACTCAAGGCATCCAAAGAGTTGAAAGAAAAGGCCAAAGTGAGCCGCAAGGAACTAGAAGAGGCTGTCGGGAGGCGCCTCGATGAGGACGAGGTTCAGAGATTGAAGAGGGCTAGACGAGAGGGCGATTATCACGAACAACTTCTGGATCTGAAATCAAAGAACAAACACGACAAATACGGCTGAAAGAAGGCGAAGGCTATTGATTTCGCGGTTTGGGCATTAAGAATTTGCTCTCCAAGCTTTAATAAAGCCATCCTCGCCAGCACTGAAAACCATCTGTGCCTCATCATAAAAGCAAAAGCTTCGAACGATCTCTTCGGAGTGCGCTCCTGGTAAACCGACACTGTTACCTCGATCAAATGCCCAAGTCTCGCCCTTTGTGAGATGAATCAGCTCAAATGCTTGTTGCCTACGGCAGATTAGCAGCGGTCACCAGTCTGAGAGCATTAGTTGTACTCACTCGTGAGCACCAGCACCAATTACAGCTCCGGCACCGTTTGCCTTGGGGAAGATGTTGGCGATATATTGGCAGCCGAGAACAGCCCTCATGTCTCCGAAATCGCTAGTGGCTGATCCCTTTTCATATCCTTCGGCCATGTCATATAAAGCGAATCTCTCGTCATGCGAGATTGCATATACCTCGGTGTCATTCAAGAAAGCCGCGTGGTGTATAGACGAATCATGGTTGAAAGTCTGTATTACGACCTCATCCTCATCACTGATCCGGGTATCACAGATGTTCACAAGACCGTCTGTTGATCCCGATAATAGAATATTGTGGTCAGTGGGGTGGAAATTCAGCTGTTATATTTCAGTCAGTCAAGACCAACACGGCCTGTGGAGGGAGGGATCCAAACCTCAGTTACGTCGTCGCTATGGACCTCCTTGTAGTGAAGTTTGGGGGTCGATATTGAGCGAACGTCCCTATACAGAATCAGACAACTTTCTTCTAGATACTTCCCGGTCGACTCACCATATTATTATAGAAGCTTGGTGATTCTGTAATTCAGTGCCAGCAGCTACTGAAAACCCCGTATTTGAACAGGCTACTGATAAAACAGGCACCTGACCATCTAGGACAACTCAGAGATGTTCAAATTCACAGTCGCCTATGAATAAAGCCAGCAGATTTCACTTACCAGTTGTAAATCGAGAGACTTCGGCTTGGCGGGCGTCTTGTCTTAGGTCCCACAACGAAATGGTGCCATTTTCCCCAGCTGTGCATACGACGGAGTTGGCCGCGTCAAACGCTCTGGCGCAAGTGATGTTACCGTGGTTTGTGACAAGATTTACGGTCGGACCGGTTTTCAGGCTCAGCGGGTTAAACAGTGACAGCTTCTGGTCCGATGATATTGTGCCGGGGCCAGAAATGAAGGGAATAATGTCGAGTACGTAAACTTCCTCCCTCGTAGGTATCCTATACCCGTCTATGCAGGTGAGGGGATACATCACTTCGCCTTGCCTAATTAAGGCTGTGAATGATTTGTGTATTTGGGTATGTCGTGTGAGTCGGAGTCTGAGTACTCAGTAGCTGCGAAATGAAATCCAACACGGGCTCAGTAGATTTTTGTTATTAAATGGCCGTAAAGTCGTGAACACATGTAGACAGGTATGTATTATACCTGTGCATATGCTGTCTCAGCTTCTCCAAGATGTTTTAATAAATCGATGTTAAAAAAACGGCGTCATGGCGGGCAGTTAGGTTAGTCTAAGTGCATGTCCCGCCAGACCAGGGTCCCCACATATAATTAGGTACAGTGCCGACCTATGAACTGTCAGCACTTGTTCCTGACGTCGGTCGGTCGCGTTTGCCGATCTGGACAGCTTACAGTACTGTACAGATTACATACTGCACATTGCCTTATAACAGGTGTACCTTCATTCCAAAGCGTCCCTCTTTCAACATCTCCTCCCTCACCACCCGCCTTTTCTTTTAGCCTGCTGCACCTCTCCTCCGGAGACCATGATATCACTACAGCTATCTATATCTTGCTCATAGCAGATTTTGTCAGAATGAGGCGGTGGTTCCTCTCGGCGCTCCGTACGTTCCCGTTGAGTGGACTGACCTGGACTCTCAAGACACCGTGACTGATTTCTTGGTTCCTATCCTTTAGTGTTACTACAGGCCATAGCGCTTGCCTGTGCTGCAGATCAGAAAGTTTTAGCAACAGACGACGTGAATGCGCAAGTTACGAAACCCGACTCTCCCGCGCAATCCGACCTCGGCCCAAGCGAACACCACACCTGGAACCCTTACCAAAATGGTAAGTTGAAGAGCGCCACGGGGAGTGGGAGGGCTAGGGAATGTTCAACTGACTGGTGAGCTAGGATGGGAGCTCGTAAGCGAAGCCATGGTCGAACTGCGGAAGATTCAGACACCGACCCATCGACGTTCCAAGAAACAGACTGGCTTCTTTACTACCTTGTTCTACTACGCCTTGAAAGCGCTGCCGAGCTTGCGCGCGACTGCTCAGGCGGCCAGCCATAAGCATGCCGCGCCCGTCATTACAGGCCCCCTCCTCGAAGGCGTAAAACTGCTCCAGCAAGCAGCCGACCAGAACAATACCGATGCCATCTATCTATTAGGCCAATTCAACTTTTACGGAAACTACTCTCATCCAAGAAATTTCAAGACGGCCTTCGATCACTATTACCGATTGGCGTCGCAATATGGGAATAGCTCGGCACAATACATGGTCGGCCTGATGTACGCTACGGGCGTTGGTGATGCGGTGGAACGAGATCAGGCCAAGGCCCTTCTTTACCATACTTTCGCCGCTAATCAGGGGCACACCCGGTCAGAAATGACGGTAGCCGCTCGCCACATGAACGGGATTGGTGTGCCAAAGAATTGCGAGATAGCCTGCAAGTACTACAAGAGAGTAGCTGATAAGGCCATGACCTGGTTCCGATCTGGACCCCCGGGCGGAATGACGATTGTTCAAGAGGCATATCGACTCTCCGACGAAGTCGGCGGTGTTTATGGCGAAGGAGCTAGTTTTGTCAGCTCCGGTATTAATGCCCTCAAGGCGAGTCCGCATTCTGACGCCTATGCATCGATCGACGACGTAATCGAATACCTAGACCTGATGTCTCAGAAGGGCGACTTCAAGGCTTCTTTTAATTTGGGAAGACTTTACTATGAGGGACAACGAGGTTTGGACAGGAATGTGGACCTTGCCCGACGATACTTCCTCAGTGTTACCACGAAATACTGGCGTGCTAAGGACGGCCGTTCAATTGACGGGGCGAAACCGCAGCTAGAGAAGATTGCTAGCAGGGCTGCTGGATATATCGGACGTATGTGGATGAGGGGAGAGGGCGTCAACCAAGATTTCAAGACCGCCCATAAATGGTTCGACCGTGGCATCAAACATGGAGACGCGCAGTCACAGTGGGGACTCGGCCTCATGTATCTGCACGGCTATGGGGTGCGTAAGAATGTCGCAAAAGCCTTTGAATATTTCAAATCCGCAGCAGACCAAGATTTTAGTCTAGCCCATGTGGCCCTCGGCGCTCTGCACCTAGACCAAGGCCAGCCAGACGATCTAAAAGTCGCGAACTCCTATTTCGAAGCCGCCGCTCGATGGAACAACCTCGAGGCTCAGTACTACCTTGCAGAGATGATCCACCACGGTGTTGGCCGGGACAAAACGTGTGGTGTAGCTATGCAGTATTACAAGAATGTTGCCGAGCGCTCCGAACCCCTGGTCTCCTCCTGGACGGAGGCCAACCAAGCTTATGAAGATGGCGATCTCGAGCTTGCTTTTCTAGACTACGTGATGGCTGCCGAGCAAGGGTATGAGAAGGCGCAGAACAATGTTGCCTTCCTATTGGACCCAACACACTCTGTCTTTTCCCTTCCAAATTGGGTGAAACGGCAGGCCTCGAAGCCACGTCTCCTCCAAAACTCGGCACTAGCACTTATATACTGGACGAGATCCGCCATTCAGTCTAACATTGATTCACTAGTTAAGATGGGAGACTACTATCTAGGCGGGATTGGGACTGAGATCGCTTTAGACAAGGCAGCCCAATGCTACACCGGTGCTTCTGAATACTTTCAGAGCGCTCAGGCCCTTTACAATCTCGGCTGGATGCACGAGAATGGAGTTGGCCTCACACAGGATTTCCATCTGGCTAAGCGATATTACGACCAAGCATTAGAAACAAACGAGGAAGCCTACCTTCCCGTTACTCTTAGTCTAGTGAAGCTACGAGTGAGGAGTGCATGGAATACGTTCACTCACGGCCGAATCAACTCCATACAAGATGAGCCGGGTAAGTCTTCATTGCATTTCGTTTCGCAACTCTGTTGAACCAGACTAATATACTGCTCAGCACCGAAGAAAGATTGGTCCCTAAAGGAGTGGATCCAAAACTTCTTGCAGGACGAAAATGTATATTACGAAGATCCTTACGAAGACCTTTACGACGAGACGATAACAGCGAGCGATGGTGAGCCGATGGGTGATGAGTTAGATGCCGACCTTGACGGTATTTTTGAGAGCTTTTTGATCCTGTCGCTGGTCGCCTCCATCATGTTCTTGATGTGGTATCGCACGCAGAGACAGCAGGCTCATAGACAGGCGCAGGAGAACGCTCAGCGGCAACAGCAACAAGCGGCGGGGATGCCGCCACAACAACAACAACAAAATGGAGTGCCTTTTGGGCAGCAGCAGCAGCAGCAGCCCCAAGCACCGCCGTTCCCGCCACCGGGGGATCCGAATTTCGCTCAGTGGGGGGCTGGCGGTGTTGGGCATTAATGGGAGCATCTTAAAGGGTTGTTGATGATGGAAGGGTTTTGTACATAGACGTCTGTTGTTGCCTACCTTAGGTGTTGTATCGGAATCACAGGGACGTGCTAGATATATGCTTGTTACTTGATATCTTGTGTTGTAAGTATCTACGCCTCAGCCTACCTCTAATCCCAAGCCTAACCCTAAGTCTTTTCCTAAGCCTAGCTCGAGGCAAGACTGCTCTAGTTCCGCATAGTTCATACATATCCCCTTGATACGTGGATATGTGAAAATGCCGACTACCCCCTCCTTGTTTTCCTTATCTCTAGGGTAGAAAAGCGTCTGATATTGTATATGTTTGACAAGATATTATGTGACAAAGGGGAAACGACACCATTAATCCTACCGTAGAATCAATGATATATATACGCTAATATGCGGCATGTTATGTAAGGAAAGAAGAGAATGGTTCATTAGTTGAATCGTACTCAAGCGTCAAGGAACAGTAGAGTTGCTGACGCAACCAGCCACTTAGTCCTCACACTCGTCTAACCATACCCTAGGTAATGGTAGGTATAGAAGGACAACCCTGGCAACTTTGAGCTTCGAGGAAACTAAAATTTCTATTTGGGTAGAGGTGACCATTAAATAAAACCCAAACCCGCTCAACCCCTTATGACAATATTCAGGCCGGTGACCCTGTGTCGCAACTCACAATCACTATATCCCCGTAACAGTGTGACACTATAAGCCCATCTTCTCTAGCTTTTCGATTGTATCTTGCAACGGGCACACAACACCATTGTAGACGGCGGCTTGCAGTTCGGCACAGTTGAGGTCTGTCTCACAGCCAAAGTTGCACTGCAGACACTTACGAACGATCGCCTCGTATGTTCCTCCAAGTAGGGTCTTCCTTTTCGCAACACCGCGGATTGCAACGACATCATCTATGCAGCCTTCGGGTTTGAGTTCGTCTAGAGGTGTCCAGTGTGCTATCTCCAGAAGTGCAATCCCCAGCGCCCAAAGTATCTGGTTGTTGATACCATAATGACATTCATCATAATCCTCGGACAAGATTATATGGGCTGCCACGCCGTCTTGGTCTGTCATTATGGCGTCCACTTCGCTAGTACCAGCCAGTGATTTTTCGGTAGTCCTCTTGTTGGGCAAGTCGGTTTTGAGAAATAGGCTTGGTTTCGCCATTGTTGACAATTCTAGTGTTGGAAGAAGTAGGTCGGTAGTCCTCCAGTTGTCCTGTAACCAAGGTGTTGAATGAAATTTTAGAACTGCCAATGTGAGTTTAACTGCCCAGCTGAGCTGGTACTTGAGTGACACTGGCTCGCCCTTGGTAGATAGGAGGAGGTCTCGTAATGTGTGCTGTCGGATCAGCAATATAACATTTGAGTCGGTTGGCGGATGATTACTCGGATACACGTAGAAGATGTGCCTGCAGCTTTGTGATGTCTGGAGATAACCTAGGTATTTATGGAAACCATGGGTTTTTGGGGCCGTTTTGGAGTTCTGCTCTAGGAAATTGCATGTATTCTCTATCGACGAGAGATCAATGGTGGATGGCTCCGGCTCAAGCATGCCTTGATCAGAATCGTCTGCACGAATATCTGGTTCGTCTGCAAATCGGATCTTCTTTGGTATGGTGGTTTTGGCCGCGACTGACGCTCGCTTGTTATTTCCTGGAGTGATGAATTTATCCGAATGTAGACATAGGGTAACATCCTTTTGGCATCTGATGTTTCTATAAGACAAAAGCGTAAACTGGTTAATAACGATCAACTATTCATGACTAGGGATACTGACTTTTCATTAGACATGAAATAAGATAGCGTCAGATTCAGCTTGTTATATCCGACTTCGTCATTGACGCATATTGCTGCCCAATGCTGTGCATGGTCGTTCTCCTTGCACGAAAAGGTGCTACTGAGGGCGGTATGGGCCTCTCTGTTGATCTCTCGAATTTCAGTGATAGCGCTAGGTAAAAGCTTTGTGGCCACAGTAGCCTGGCTCGATTTGGCCGAATGACCAAGCTGGCGAAGTTGGTCTGATTGGCGTCGGAGAGTTTCGAGGTCTTCGTTTCTGCTTCTAAGCTGTTGTATTTTCTCCTCAATATCTTTCTTATCGAACCCAAGCGAGGCGGTTTGGCGAACGCGTCTATATGCCGATCGTAATGATTCACCATCTCTTCGCTCAGCGTGAACGGCGTCGAAGGATGACAGTTGTTCTTTCAATTCAAGCTGTGCTTCTTGGATCCCTGTAATGATTCGTATACAAAGCGAATAGCTTCTCGAAAGGCTACTGGCGAGAGCCTCATCAAGAGTGGTGTCATGCCAACGCTGGTGATCAGGGTTATCAACCATCGTCCTTGCATCATGATCAGATTTCAACGCTGTCCGTAAGAGTAACTCGCATTCATTAAGGAAACGGAGCGACTGTACGTCCAGGTCGAGCACCAATGTTCGAAAGACTTTCTTCAATGATGAGGCGACCGTCCGTAGTGTTCTACAGCCACGGACGGCTTCCACTAGGATAGGGAGTAGCCCTAACGCGGCCGAGACAATTCCAAGAACCTCTGCCATATATCCTTCTTTGGTGATAGAATCATTCCAAATCCAAGCATTAAATTTTCATCGACCCCGATTTTTAGGATCCAGCCTGGACTTGGCCTGGCAAGGCATTTTTTGTGTGGCTGTGCCATCATATAGGTGCGGGGTTTGCATAATACATGCCCGCATCGTTCACAGAGCCTTGCGCCTTGAAAGCTACATTTCATGTTTCCCGTACCATTATTATGTGTACTAAGGGGCCGAAAGAGGTGGCGACTATGAGTGACCAGATCGAGAAGCTAGATGCTTCCGCCATCGAGACGGCACACACCGATACCCAAGGAAATGGAACGTCACAATCCTCAACAACTTCGGCTTCAGTTACAGCACAAGATTCAGAAACATTCAATCAAGCCTCTACATCAGATATTGTATCTCCAGTTGAGGATTCCAAACTTGAACTTGGCCCATTCCCTGTCATTGAAGAGCTGTTAGATGCCTGTATTAATATGCTACGAAGCTTGATTCAGGCTATCAAATTGACGGATGACGCTCCAAAAGATGGCTTGGTGTTGACTCGTGCGGTTGAGGCCCTGGTTTTATGGGGCGATAGACATCAAGCGTTCAACGGCACACTGGACAAGATACTATATAAATCGAAGAAGATACGACGAATGACAATCTTGTCACTCAACCTGATTGCTAGGAACATTAGTCAAGGTTTGTGACTGATTTATAGACATGGGGGGATTTCCGGCAGCTGAATTTTCACTAGGTATATGGTACAAACTACCTGTAGAAGCCAGATGGAAGCTAGACAGCTCGTCTCGTGATGGAGTTTCACCCCTTCTCCAAACATCACGGCATATAGTCTATAGGTTAGGCTATGCCGACGGCGTTGAACCAGATGCCGAAGACAGCGACGACTCATCAGATGGGGAAGATAATAACCTAGCGTTATACCTTGGGGAGCTGGACAATTATGTCAGGTGCTTAATTGATCTTGATTCGGTACTATCGAATCCCGTTTTGGACCCTGAAGTTACCGAGCATACGGAGCAACAATTATTCACCTCCTTGGAAAATTATCACCATTTCTATCTAAGAATTAAGGATATGTTCAGCGGCCTCTCGGAAGATATTGCAAAGCATCTGGGAAGGGCTAATTTCCGCCGCTACCGTCGCCTTTGTGAATCCAGGATTTTCCAAAGAAAACAGGAAGCAGCCGTCCGAGAAAATCTTCTAAACTTCTTGGATCCTCTAGAGAAGCTGCCGCCTCTAGAGATGGCGGAAAGGCAGGGTGCCTCCAATATCGAAACCAAGACATTTCATGATTCTGGAGTGGGAACTTCAATTCAGACTGAGTCTATTTATGCTGAGTCAGCTTTGTCTTCGAACGTCTCGGTAATGGGCGATGGGAAATATTCGACGTTCCCTCCTCTTACCAAGGAAGCAAAAGCAGGTGCTCAATTTAACTGTGATGCGTGCGGCCAGCCCCTTGTTGTTACTAAGCCATGGTTATGGAAGTGAGTACTCAGATGCCAAGGGTAGCGATATATTTCACTGACAAGCGTTCATAGGCGACATCTTATCGACGATTTGAGACCGTATTTATGCATATATCCGACGTGTTCGTCTAGCAAAACATATTTTGCTACGGCCAGTGCCTGGATACAACACACTAAACAAGCTCATGCTGGGTCCAAGCTTGTTGCTGAACATACCTGTCCTTTCTGCCTTGAAGTAAAAAACGACGAAACCTATGGTATTCTAACACATGTAAGCAAGCATTTGGAGGTAATATCGGCTATTTCGATACCCCGCAACGATCCTGATGACGACTCGGCCAGTGATGCGGCTGTTGAAAACACCAGAGTATTTACGGATCCGCCAATGCAAAAGAGATTTGGGTGTCCATTCTTCAAGCATGACGGGATTAGTGATAAATCCTGTTTAAATGGGTGGACATCGATTCGCCGCTTAAAGTAAGGTGAACGCAACAATACCTAAACCATGCTAACTAGTTAGGGAACACCTCTATCGTAAACACGGAGAAGAAGATGAATATCGATGTTCACGATGTCATAGAAACTTCGACGGCCAGCTTGAACTAGAAGTTCACGCGAACAAGGGGCCCCTTTGTCCCCTCAAACTCAGGGATAAGTCTGTGATAACCAAGGGCGAAATGGGGCGGCTCCTGTCGAAGAAGAGACACGGTAAACCCACAACTGAGGAAGAAGACTGGCGGCGAATCTATTTGCTCCTGTTTCCGGGGGCGGAAGAAATTCCATCTCCATGTGAGCTGCCCTAAGGATCTTCATTGAGTGTAGCTCACTGTATACAGATTACCAGAGGGCCAGGTCCCCTCCCGGAAAGCCCGAAGACTACTCGCCCTCGCTGGTTGATTTATGGGAAGAGAAAGTTCCGACCTTAAAAGGACCGAGGTTTAGATATGAAGAGGTCTGAAAGTTCGCCTCAAACGCACCACACTTTGGTGGTGGATTCATGTCGTCAGCTCTGCGAGGGAAGACAACAGACCTGCGGCAGATGTGTGACATGTTCACATCACCCCCTGTTTCAGGACGATGCGCTTGTTACCTACCTGCTTACGTAGACAAGAGTCCGAAGGCCAAGAGATTTCCTACAACGCAGATTGAATTAAAACAAATTCGAAATTAAATTTATACATTTATTTAATTTGGCTCTTACTTGGAACCTACGAAATTATAGAAAACCTGCACCTGCGTGTAAGGAGTTACATGTAGGTATTATCATTACTTGCCGAGGTGTTCGATCGATCCTAGCCCCGATTTGATTGGTCCAGCGATCTAAGCCCAGCATCGTCGGGTACCTGCCGATTGACAGAACAACATTCCGGGCTCCTTCCCATAATCGAATTGTTGAATTATCCTGCCTTATCTTATTTTTCTCGCCCTTGTTCCGCCTTTGCACTGCATTGTGTTATACTGAGTTTAATTTAAGTTTGCGTTTGCGTTTGCGATTACGACTCGGCCTTGATCACGGATCCTTAGACGCGTGGCGCCCTAGCGGTTCCTGGTTGCTCGGCCGACTTGACCTATCTATCTCACCTACACCATCTAACCATCTAACCATCTCCTGATACCACCCCGGCCAAGCGTCGTTTCATTAGCTCGACGGCCACGTTACAAAGTATACAGTCAGAGCAGCCCGGTGCCAAGTCAATTCGATCTTGAAAAGGAAACACCCAATCATTCAATCAACCACCGCGGTGTAAGAGAGTGTAATTGAAGCTCGAGGCTTCTTGAGCGCTTCTCTGGTGCGATTACCGAATAGCCCACTCCGAGATAGATTCTTAGATTAACGGCGACGGACGTACGCATACAGATACAGACAGACACAATGAGAGGAATGCTCCCGTTACGAATCGGCATCCCGATGCAGCCTGGCCACACCGTCGACACCAGGTCATCGTCGCTTCTAGCGCTGGCGCGACGACAGTACGTCGAGCGAGATGACGGAGACTATGTGTATTTCTGGTACACATCGGTGCGTTTCTTCCCTACCTTGCCAATACTGTACGGCCACCAGCTAATGATCTCTCACCATGACTCGACAGACCGGTATCATTGTTAAGTACACCCTCTTCTTCGCCTTCCTCTTCATCCTCGCAGCATGGGTCATCGGCGGGCGTACGCACGCAAAGCGCCGGCTGCGGAAGGGCTTGAAGCCGCTGTCTTATCACGCCGTACGTATTCCTTCATACCTTCCCACTCCCTTATTCTCTTAACGCTTCTTGACTTGACATTCTGTCTTCTCTTGCTCTCGTTCTCGTTAAATCAACTAACCCCATCCTACACAGTGGCTCCTATCCCGCGCCGAGCGTGCTCAGGTCGATCCGGCCTACGCCTACGCGGCACAAAACCCCATCTACCGCCCCGTGTACGGACACCCTAACGGCGGCGGGGCGGATTACTACGGCATGCACCCGATGCCACCGCCTGTGTACGACCCGACTCGACCCCCCGTGTACGATGGCCCGCAGGCCGGGTCCAAGGTCGATCCCGTGCAGGATCGACAGGCACAGGCCCCGGTGCCGGCACCGACCCAAACCCAAGGAGTAACGGACTATGCGCCGCCAGCCGGACCGCCACCAAGTGCTGCTGGGAGATGAGACGAGCCGGCGTTGTGAGAAGCCCGAATGCGTTAGGTATTGCTGGAGGAATACGGCCGTGTGTCTGAAAGGACTGATGGGAGTGGGAGAATGCATGACGCAGGGAATTAATGATACGCTGGGTGTTGTGTGTGGTTCCGTGGATCGGGAATAGAAGATACCTAGACTTGAGAATAACTGGCTTATCGAGTCATTTGCACGTTCCGCAAGGGTTGGCGTTCATGGACCCCGCCCCTGTATAATATTACTGAACTCTTGCGGGAGCAATATGTCATTTGGGAGGGGATCTGCTAGGTTTCAAGGCTTTGGCTTTTACATAGATGCTCCTTTATCTCTCCATTCCTAATCAGAGCAGATAATTTCACATGCTAGTAAGCGCATACGAGTGATTGGAACATATGAATAAATAAACTCAAGCTTCATTTCTTAGTTAGGGCAACCCGGCCTCAATATTTATATAGACCAGGCAATACGATGGTAGCTATAAGGGACGTGTTTATTAGTACAGCAGGCTATCCAAACCAAACCCGCAAGCCAATGGAAATCATGCGCTGCCAACGCCTGCGCCGTGCTTTCGCCTAACCTAAATGTAAAAAAGGGTATCAGTTGTACAACCAGCCATACGCTGGGGAGGTGGAACTAGTGATGAAACAGGTGAAGGGGTGGTGGCTATTAGTCCATATCCATTGCGTCTACATCGTCGTCCATGGCAAGAGTGCTGTTCCAGGCTGTCGAATTCTGAGCTAGATGGCTACCAAACCCATTCGTGGCGGCGTCGACACTATTGGTGTAACCGAAATCTGGCAGGCTAGCGACGGGAGAGGAGGCTGTGGGTATGGTTGTGTTTGGTTGTTCGATTTCGGCCTGGCTGTCCTTCTGTTTTTGCCTTGCGCGCGCCCGAGCTTCCATTATGGCCTTTCGCACGGAGTCCTGCTCGCGGGGTATCGTCAACGAGGACGGCTCGCTATAAAGCACCATCTGCATGTCGTTGATGTTGTGGCCAGCCAGCTCACCATTACTATTGGCGAGCACAGCCGGCGGGATCCTTGACCGACGGATGTGTTTCTTGATGTCGGGCGACAAGATTATGCGACTGCGACCAGAGGTCGGCGAACCGGGTAAAGAGGATTCGCTTTCGCTATACTCGTCGGCGGAGGAGAGTTCGGCGTCGAGATCGTAGATGTATACCTTATGCTTGGTGTCGTCTAATTGCATGCTGTCGCCGGCAGTGCTAGCTGATGACGACGAGGACGGGACAGAGTTATTATACCCGGGATGTTCGGAAATGGACTGCAAACTGGGGCTCTCGACAGGGACGTATAGCTTATGGCCATTTTTCTCTATGCGCGGGGTATCGTGGTTAGTTGTCATTTGCCATACTTCGCTCCATAATAAAGGAAGGGATGGTGTGACGGGACTCAACCAATTGGGAGATCTCGACCTACCTAAATTGAGCAAGCTTAGTCTTTTGGAGAGCCGCTCATTATCCTGCGACTCGGCTTTCCTCTTGCGCATGCTGGGTGTGGCTGTGGGTGTGGGAGAGGCATATCCATAGTAGGCGTTTTGCTGGAGCGAAGCTTGTTGTGCAAGATGATGATGAGGGTGATGATGTAAGTCGTAGGGATTGTGATAGTGCGCGTTAGCGGCGGCAGCGGGCGAATCCACCATGCTGTTGGTGGTTGGTCCAAGCTGAACTTCTTTGGTTCGCAGTGGACTGTCGTCGGCCAGACCAGACTTTCAGACCGCCAAAGCCACCACCCACAGGCCCTACAAATCTGGACCTCTTTTACCCGTCCGAAGCCTGCAAATCAGGACCCCCAACTTAAAACTCACCCCTTTTCTACGATTAGACGGAGGTCGTATCACACGTGCGTGTCTGCGGCCGTATCGCGTATCGCGTGTTACTCACTACGACAGCTGCTGGGGTTGGCGCTGGTGCTGCGATTATCGGAGTGAACTATGACTCTTGCCTCAAGAGTTTCTCGGTGTACCGCGCAAAGCGACCCAATAGAGCGGGAGATAGATATCTAGGTGATACTGCAGTCCGATTGCGCAGGGTTTTATGATCTGGACCAGCGAAGGATTGAGGATTCGAGAGGAAGATAGGACGCCCAATTGATTCAGCCTGACTGAAAGGGAGTGCGAATGCGGCGGCTCGGATTGCAAAGAAAGTGCGGAACCACGCCAATTATAGGCTGCTTGAGTCACTCGAGTAGAAGGTTCTACACCTTTGGCCCACCTGCAGCACTCGCCGGCGACGCCACTGTACCTACCTCTGTACCTGCTGCTGTACCCATACCACGCCTGGCAGCTGGGCATGGGCATGGGCATGGAGCGCTAGCGCCGCTGCCCCTCATTATATTCAAGAAGTGCCCCGCAGCGACCCTTCTCGACACTACCAGAATCGCCTCCAGCTTTCTTCCTCAACCCCCCCTCCGCCGATACCAGCATCACACTGCTGCTGCACACTCGCACTCGTTCGCGTCACAACCAAGCAAGCCTCGATCGCGAAACTTGCGGTCTCGTCTTTGTTCCCCTTTCTTCCACCCCGACTTCCGAGCGACCCCGTGCCCGCACAGGACTCTGTCCACCATGGCACAACCCGAGTGGACGGGTGTAAGGGTGCGCAACACCTTCTTCGAGTTTTTCGAGCAGAGGGGCCACACCATAGTACCCTCGTCCTCTGTTGTCCCTCACAATGACCCAACACTACGTGAGTAGCCTTTTGTACTTCCCGTTTGTTTTTCCTTTTTTGTCACCATTGCTATTACAAGGGACACCAATACGGCGCGCATGGTTCCACGATGCTGTAGACAAATAACTACTACTGGTGCCATTTTTTGCTAGGGTTGACCAGTGCTGCTATCCGTTTCTGAACTATGAATTATACATGTTATGTGCTTTTGGGTTGCTTGCAGGGTTCGTCGGGAAAACAAACGCTGACTTTCTTGCCGCAAAGTCTTCACCAATGCAGGCATGAACCAATTTAAGGGTATCTTCCTGGGAACTATCGCAAGCACCGACGACCTCTCTAAGCTAAAGCGCGCCGTCGATACCCAAAAGTGCATACGTGCCGGTGGCAAACACAACGACCTCGACGATGTCGGAAAGGATTCATACCATCACACTTTCTTCGAGATGCTGGGAAACTGGTCATTCGGTGACTACTTCAAAAAGGAGGCCATCGAGTGGTCCTGGGAGCTGCTCACCAAGGTTTATGGTCTCGATCCCGCTAGGTTATATGTCACTTATTTTGAAGGCAACCCCGAAACGAACCTCGAACCCGATATCGAGGCCAAAGAGCTATGGAAGTCCGTCGGTGTCCCCGAAGACCATATTCTACCTGGCAATATGAAAGACAATTTCTGGGAAATGGGAGCGACAGGCCCCTGCGGCCCTTGCTCTGAGATCCATTACGACAAAATAGGCGGCAGGAATGCTGCGCATCTCGTCAATGCCGATGACCCAATGGTCGTTGAGGTTTGGAACAATGTGTTTATGCAGTTTGATAGGCAAGAGGATAAGTCCCTTAAAACCCTTCCTGCTCAACACATAGATACCGGTATGGGATTCGAGCGACTCGTTTCTGCTCTCCAAAATAAGGACTCGAATTACGCCACCGACATCTTTACACCCCTCTTTAGCAAGATTCAGGAAGTAACTGGCGCCCGGCCATACACCGATAAGTACGGCAAGGACGATGCCGATGGCATCGATACTGCCTACCGTGTGGTTGCTGATCACATACGCCTTCTCACCTTTGCGATATCGGACGGCGCTGCACCGAACAACGAGGGAAGAGGGTACGTTGTACGGCGTGTGCTCCGTAGAGGAGTTCGGTATGCCAGGAAATACTTTAATGCCGAGATTGGATCTTTCTTTTCAAAGATTCTGCCTGCACTCGTAGAGCAGATGGGAACACAATTCCCGGACATTGTCAAGAAACAGCAGGATGTCAAGGAGCTACTTGATGAGGAAGAGGAGGCGTTTTCTAGGACGCTAGACCGGGGAGAGAAGCAATTCGAGAAGTACGCCGCCGAGGCCTTGAATAATGGAACCAAAAAGTTATCCGGCGCAGATGTATGGAGGTTATACGATACATTCGGGTTCCCTGAGGATTTGACGAAACTTATGGCTGAGGAACGGGGCTTGTCGATGGATGAGGAAGAGATTGCGGAAGCGCGGGAAAAGGCCCGCGAGGCGAGCAAGGCAGTGAAGGAGTCTTCACAAACCTTTGCTAAGCTAAATGTTCATCAGCTGGCAGAACTAAAAGATCAGCTTCAGCTGCCTACTCCAGACGACGAGCCGAAGTTCTCTAAAGGCAACACTACTGGCAAGGTTCAACTGATATACACAGGCACTGGGTTCCTCAAATCAACCAGAGATTTGCCACCAAATACTCCCTTTGGACTTTTGCTCGACCGCACGAATTTCTACGCCGAACAAGGTGGCCAAGTCGCCGACGAGGGACGGATTCTCATTGACGATGTCGCCGAGTTTGAAGTGCATGACGTCCAACAATTTGGTGGCTACATCGTCCACAATGGCTATCTCAAATACGGCGAATTGAAGGCTGGCGATGAGGTTATCTGCGAGTACGACGAATTGAGGAGACAACCTATTCGCAGCAACCATACTGCGACGCATATTCTTAACCATTCGTTACGAGAGGTCTTAGGCGATGATGTTAACCAGAAGGGCTCGCTGGTGGATCAAGACAAGCTGCGATTCGACTTCAGTCACAAAACGGGCGTTACGATCCCCGAGCTGCAGAAGATCGAGTCACTCTCAAACGGTTATATAAAACAAAACTGCCAAATCTACTCAAAGGATGTCGAGCTGGACTTGGCGAAAAAGGCAAGTTTTGGAATTGATCTAAATGGCTTTTATTTAAAAGAAAAAAAAAATGAACCAACGCTAATCGGATGTAGATTACTGGCGTTCGTGCTGTCTTCGGCGAGACTTATCCTAACCCCGTACGAGTTGTATCTGTTGGTATCGACGTCGACACGCTTCTGGAGACACCCGACAACCCCGACTGGCAGAAAGTGAGCGTAGAATTCTGTGGCGGAACCCACGTGGATAAGACCGGTCTTATTAAGGATCTGGTCATTGTTGAGGAGAGCGGGATTGCCAAGGGCATCCGCCGGATTGTGGCTTACACTGGCGAAGCCGCTCATCGTGTTCAACGTGAGGCCGCGGAGTTTTCCAAGCGAATTAATGTCATTGGTGCTCTGCCTTTCGGCCCGGAGAAGGAGGCCCAAGTCAAGCAGGCTACTGTTGACCTTAATAATTTAGTTATATCTACTCTTGAGAAAGAGGACCTCAAGACGCGCTTTGCTAAGATTGTCAAATCTGTTGTCGACGAGCAGAAGAAGCGACAAAAAGCCGAGTCCAAGACTGCACTCGACACGGTGACGGGTTATTTCGCCAAAGATGAGAACAAAGACGCCAAACACTTCATCGCGCACTTGCCCATATCTGCCAACGCTAAAGCTGTTTCGGATGTCATGAACCACTTCAAGAGCAAAGACAAGGAGAGGACAGTTTACGTCTTTGGTGGTAGCCAAACGGAAGGTGCCGTGGTTCACGGCCTGTATGTCGGTACTGTAAGTTCGATCATCGGTGCTATACACACCTTTCTTCTATTTATGGACTATAACTGATTTATGTTCCTAGCATCTCGCATCCCAAGGTGTTACCGCAGAGACATGGGCTGCTGCTGTCACGGAAGTGATCGGCGGCAAGTCCGGCGGCAAGGAGCCGACTCGACAGGGCCAGGGCACGAATCCTGACAAGATCGCGGAGGCCGTCGCAGTCGCTGAGAAGTGGCTCGCGGAGAAACTCAAAATCTCGGAGTAGAATATACCCATCTATGCATCAGTTGCTGGCAGAGCTGGAAGGCCGGAATGGAAACGGTTGATTTAGACGAATGGAATTGGGCCTAGTTAGGCTAGTCCGGTTAGAAGAGACCGGAGGTTCCAACTTGTACGAGTAGCAGCTACCGAATATACCATATGTTTAAATACTGCGATCTCGTGCTTGCGCTTGTTCACTTGGGCCGTAGTAGTAGCCTTTTTTTCTATACTCTATCACTAACAACGGACACAATCTAGGATAGATAGTATGTTACTCGTCGTAAAAGGATATAAAACGACGGCCCATTACTTCATATCGATATTGTCGGCTGAGAAAACGACTACGTACGGGTACATCACGAAATGGGTTGCTAACGGCTCCTCACGAGCCGAGAAAAGTCACTGGATAGGTACGCTATGCATGACCAATAGGCTCAGTCATAGACGTTGTATATACCTAGATAAGCGGCGTAGCCTGCTGATGTTATGCTTTTATACGGTCCACGATCGCGTCTTCTATATCCCCCCCCCCCCCCCCCAGCCTCGATCGTGGTTCGCAGCAGCCGGCTCATTGCGTCTAAACATGCGCCAACACGGTCCAATATTGGTATGCCGCAGCACCAATGGACACAATATGTATACATGTATATATACAAAAACGGCCTGCCTGCCCGCCTACCGGCGCGGATCCTACCGTAGGGGACTGTAACTTAGGGGGAAGTAAGGTAGGTTACGTAGGTGGCGTAGGCGGGAGGGAGAGGGAGAGAGGTGAGCAGTGTATGGTAGAGCGTGCTCATACGCTAACCATCATGCTGGCGTTCTTGTACCAGCTCAGCAGGGGGTTCTCGCCGCTGCGGGTCTGGGTGTCGGCGAGGAAGGCCCAGGAGCACATGAAGGCCTCGTGCGACATGACGCGCGTCAGGCGGCCGGTGATGGCGCCGTACACGGCCTCCATGATGCGGAAGTCGGTCGGGAAGAGGATGTCGAAGTAGCCCTGGTGGACCTGCGGAATGGGCATGGCGGTTAGTACAGGGTTTTCTTCTTCGGGTTGGCCATGTGAGAGAGAGGTTGTGTCTATCTATCTACATGGATAGGGCCTGGGGCTACTTACGAGAGGCGTGCTCACGGGTACCATGCGCCGCTGGTACCGCGTCTGCACGACGGGGCTGTTGAGCCCCTTGATGGCCTCGGGCAGGGTGTGGAAGTCGCTCGTGAGCAGGCGGTGCGCGGGGAAGTACTTCTCGAGGATGTCGAAGAACTGCATGAGGCGCGTGGGGATGTACTCTGGCTCGCTGAGGTTCGCCGCGAAGGGCAGGCGGCGCTTGAGGGCGCGCAGGGTGCGGCTCGAGCTGTACGGCGCCGGGTAGCGGCCCCCCGTGGCGGCGTGGCGCACGCGCATGTAGCGCGCGGCGACGGGGTCGAGCACGGGCTCGTAGAACTCGTAAAAGTCGCCGAGCTCGTCGATTAGGACGGTGCCCTGCAGCGGCTCCTCGGTGGCCAGGTCGTAGCGCACGATGTCGTGCGCGAAGTTGTCGAAGACCTCCATCGCGAGGAAGAAGCACGGCGACGGCACGCGCGCGTCCCAGTCGAAGATGGACTTGTTGATGATCTCGACCTTGGACGCGTGGCCCCTCGTCGCGGCGTCCGCCATCATCTGCGAGTTCTGCAGCGCCGCTAGCGACGGCGAGATCTCGATGATCTTGTACTTTGTCCGGTCGTAGATGGACGGCTCCATGTCGCGGATGTAGTCTAGTATGTTCAGCATCAGCGTGCCCCTACCGGCGCCCATTTCGTAGATTATTAAATCGTGGTAGGGGTATGTCGACATGATGTAGTTGGACATTAGGTACCGCGCGATCGACTCGCCGTAGTACGGACGGAACAGCTCCGTGGGCGTGTGCCAGAGCTGCCGTGTGTCGTCGTGTTCCTTTGCGTCGAGGGCATTTTCGAACTCGGTATACCTCTGCCCGACCTGGGCGTAAAACGAAGGCTCGTCCGGTATTGCGTTGAAGTTGAAGGGCTCGCCGGGGCTGAAGATGACGACCTGCTTGGAGAAGTAGCCGTAATGGGGGTTGTATAGACTGTCTGAGGATATAGTAGACTCTGTCAGCCAATTGGGCTCACACGAAGCTCGGGCCGTGGCTAAAGAGCATGTTTCTCGACAAAGACAGCCCAAGACACACCTTCTATGAAGTCCCGCATCAGCATCTTGACTCTCTTCGGCCGTTCCCTCCGCGCTCGCAGGTCGTGAGCCGTCACCGTGGGGTACTTCTTGTATTCCTCGGACATGTCGAGCGAGAACATCTCGGTCCGCTGCTGCCAATTGGCCTCGTTATTCTTCTGTCCCGGCTTCTGGCCGCGAACGGTGTCGCGAGTCGCCATAGTCCTCCTCTGTTGCGACGATAACTGCTGGTGCTGGCGCTGCTGACTGTGACGTGCACGACGGCCATGGTGAAGATGTGCGGCGAGTGAGTTGGTGGTGGTGGTGGTGGTAGTGGTGGCTAAATTTCTCCTCGATTGGCAGGCTGGATGCCGGAACAGCTGCCGGAAGAGCTGTGTGACTATAGGAGAGTCCATGGTCTGAACCACGGCGCGATAGAACGTGTTTGCGCCAAGGTCTCGTGAGCTCTTCGAAAGCTGCTCTCTCTCTTTTTCCTGGCTCGACGAGCTAAGGCGGGCGAGGTACTTCGGTACAATTCAATTTGATGGTGTGACCGAAGCTCTGTTACGTGCATATATCGTTAAAACTGTATTTTAAAGTATTTCGACCAATTGATACCCTTTTCATACAATTCAAGCTTCATGAAATCCATTTAAAATTCAAAATGAGCTAGACATTTTCACTCAGTATTCTACCTATTCATTATATCTAATAGGTAGCTACTAGAAACCATGATTTTATTATTTCAGCCCTATCACGAATCACAGCCATGTCACTAAGCGACCACCCGAGAGCCTACGGCACAGCCGCCGTAGCGATTGCCTTCGCGGCCGGCGTGCTCGTGACACTGGGTTTCAAGGACCTATATCCAGACTTAGAAAGCCGCTATCAGCAAAAGCGCAGCTGGGCGCGGAGATACAGACGCCTCTCAACCTCTAGGGGCAGCACTACGGAAAATGCTGCCCGTCGTAGATCGAGCTTCTTCTGGGGCGGCCCAGTGTCCCTCGAGGACCACGAAGAGACGACGGCCCAGGACGCACTCTACCTGCGCTCGCCGGGCATCGTGTCGGGCATCGAGGGGTGCATCGGCGGGACGCCGCTGGTGGAGATCCACAGCCTGTCTTTAGCAACGGGGCGCACGATCCTCGCCAAGGCCGAGTTCTTGAATGGCGCGGGCAACAGCCCGAAAGACCGCGTGGCGCTGCGCATGATCGAGGCCGCCGAGGCGGACGGCCTGCTCGTGCCCGGGCGAGGAGACACGATCTACGAGGGCACGGTCGGCAGCACGGGCATCTCGATCGCGGCGCTGGCGCGCGCCAAGGGCTACCGCGCCCACATCTGCATGCCCGACGACCAGAGCCACGAGAAGTCGGACCTGCTGCACCACCTCGGCGCCGCTGTCGAGCGCGTCCCTGTGGCCCCTATTGCGTCGTCCGAGCACTTCGTCAACCTCGCGCGGCGGCGCGCTGCCGAGCACACGGCGTCCAAGACTGACGATAGTAGGGGCTTCTTCGCCGACCAGTTTGAGAACCCGGCCAATTACCAGGCGCACCAGGCCACGACGGGGCCAGAAATCGTGGCGCAGACAGGGGGGCGCATCGACGCCTTCGTGGCGGGCGCCGGCACGGGCGGCACCATCGCGGGCGTGGCGCGGTACCTGAAGAGCAAGGAGGCGCGGGCGCAGATCACCGGTGGCAGAGCCGTCCGCATCGTGCTCGCGGACCCGCAGGGCAGCGGGCTCTACAACAAGATCCGCCACGGCGTCATGTACAGCGCGACCGAAAAAGAAGGCACGCGCCGCCGGCAGCAGGTCGACTCCATCGTCGAGGGCGTCGGCATCAACCGCGTGACCGAGAACTTCGAGGCGGGGCGCGACCTCGTTGATGATGCTGTCAAGGTTACTGACATCCAGGCCTGCAAGATGGCCCGCTGGCTCGTCGAGCACGATGGTATTTTCGTTGGTAGCAGCAGCGCTGTTAATTGCGTTGCTGCCGTCGTTGCGGCTATGAAGCTCCCTGAAGGTAGCTGCGTCGTCACTATATTGTGCGATTCGGGCACGAGACACCTGAGCAAGCTATGGAAGAAGATTGGGGAAATGGGGCTAGAGGATGAGGAGAAGCCAGATGATTTATTCACTCTCCTCGCCATCGAGAAACCCAGATGAGAGATATGCGTCTCACTCACTTGACGTAAAATAAGGCACCGAGATTGGCACGTGATCAGGTATATTCAGAGCTGCAGTTGCGTGATGACCTCGTGTAACGACATCACGACACGCGGAGCCTCACGAACTGATCTATAATACAAGGCTATGCCCGATCAGGCAGGGCAAACGATAGGAATGCTGTCAAGGCGAGCCGACGCTACGCACCAGAGATACCTCTAAAATCTCATTGACCTCTTCCCCTAAAGGGCCTTAAGTTAAAGCAAACGCCCTCCATCCCATCAAAGCCTTGCCTGGAGAGGGCATAGCTCCCCATAAGAAAGCAAAACGCCTGCCGTCTCTTGTAGATTTCCGTGACGGGGACCTCATAAATCGTAGCGAAGAATAATCTATGGCCCTAAGAGATGGGACCGGTAGCAAAGTGGATGGATCACGAGAACTACAAGTAGTTAGTTAGTAACGGTCCGATAGAAAAAAATGAGAAATCATCAGCAACGAATACATACCTTCCATCGTTTACCACAGTTCATACAAACGCAGAACGTCGTCATCGGCTCGTCTGCACTTCTGGTCTGAGCTTGACTATAGCTGACCATCTTCTTTTTGCAGCCGCTGCACTCCAGACTGTCACTGATACTCTTCTCCTCCATGGGGACCTGGGCCTTTTTCATGTTCTCTTCCTCGAGTATGGCGTCGGCCTTCCGCTGCTCGGCAGACTGAAGCTGCTTAGACGTCATGACTACGAACTTTTCCGGTGCTATCGAGCCGGTCATGACGTTACGGCCCAGATCCAAATTACTCTTAATCTTCAGATTCTGGAACAGTGACCGGACCTTCTCCTTGTAGGCCTGAGTCTCGCCCTTGTACTCCTTGTATGCCGCAGCCTCAATAGCCATTGCCTTGATGAGCACAGTATCCTCGGGTTCCGTTGACCGGTAGGCTAAGCCGTTGTATAGGACGCCGATGCAGTTGTTGCGGATCTGCGAGTCGGTACGCTTGATATCTACCTTGTCGGTGTTGAATTTCCTGGTCTCCGGGTTGCCTTCGTACTTTCTGCTGCCGTTGGTAGGGATGGGCTTAGGAGCCGGCGATGCGGCCTTGCTGGCGGGAGAGGCGGAATCGCGGATTCTTCCACCAGGCTGCAGACCCTTGGCCTTCTTCTCTTCCTCGACACTCTTCCTCCACTTCGAGACGACGTCGTTGGCGGCTTTGCCGATGTCCTTGTTGGTGTGGCCTCGGAGCTTGCCGACAACAAGACCGGCTTTGGTAGTCTGTGCACATCAGTGGTTAGATCCCAGCGCAAAAGGAAGGTTGGCGTGCTGTTCAAGAGAACGATGTTCGCCGTCCACCAGGAGGGTGGTTAGTATATATTTGAGGTACATTAAATATATTTATTAAAACAAAATACATACGCGCAACATCTCCTCGGTTGGGCGAACATCCTTCCTAAGGCCTTCGAGGAGCGAGATGATGGTTGCAGCAGGGGCCTTCTCGCCCTGAGCCTTGTGAAGGGCCTTAATGCGGCTTTCGAGTTCTCGTTGCTGAGACGACATTTTGAGGTCGTGGTACAGAGCAGCAAGATTAATTTAGCAAATGGGGAGAGAGATTTGGGTTGGCGGTTTATGTAGAGAGAACAAGGTGGAGGCTCGGTCGGGGTGGAGGTTGAGGCTCGCTCATATACTGGTTTGCTGTTTGCTTCGTAGGCGCGCGGGTCTGATTGCAGGAAATGAAATAATTATGGCAAGCGACCAACCACTGTGCAATAGTAGTTTGTTCGGGAGGATGGAGGAATAGTACTAGGGGACAGTGGATGGTGGAGGCTATCGACGGTCGGTGGTCTTTCTGGTAGCAGGAATAGATCGGGTTGGGGAGAAGCCAATATGCGCCAAAAGAGAATCCGAGCAGAAGGGACCCCTTCTAACCAGAAATAACAAGTTCTTTCTCAGGCGGAAAAAGAAGAGCGACCCAAGGTGGAGGATTGAGAGCCTATTCTTGGGTGAGGAAGGTAGGTGAACAAGGTGAAAAGAACCGAGATCAGGCGGACAAGGAACTTAGCACTTAAACCGAGAGGTACGTACGGATGGTATCTTGGGCCGGTACCTGTTATCGGGCTGTTCGCGGATGAAGTCAGGTTGCGCCGCGACAAGGGAGCTTAGGTGGGGCGCACAGACCACATCACTGCACTCCAGCTAACTCTACCTTGGTACCTAGGTAAGCTGCGATAACCAAAAGCGGAAATCTTCCACATGCCATCAAAGCTATTATGTTTCTCGACGAACAAAGGCAATGCAGGTACAAATCCAAGGGCATTGCCTAAGCTTAATAACAGCTATACGTAAGCTCTCAGCAGTCCAATTCCGGTAGTGGTATGGCTATAGTGTAGGCACAGGTAGTATTCTTAGAAGCCTTTATCAAGTATCTGCCTATCTTTTATCACGTTAAATGTAGACCGGCTGGCTTTTTTTATACAAGTATACACCAAGGTAGCCAGCGTCATTAGGCAATATTCACATGATTTACCTATATGTAAGTACTTATGGATACTGTTCAGGCGATCTTAGAGCGCAGCCACGTTGTTTTCCGCATAGTTAACATGTATAACTAAGAGACACAACGTGGGAACGCTCATACTTGGTTCATAGATCAACATCTGTACGGGGCATAATTAAATACCTAAGACAGACCCCATCTAAGTGCTATAATTGGATGAATGGCAACAAGTTCTCCAAAAGGAATACCATTCTTCTAATCGACGAAATTGAGAAATTTGAGAGCTTTGAGAGGGTTGATTGTTCTGATGGGCTCATTTCTATCTTGCGGGATAAGGGAAGAAAAGGGACCGAATGGGCACAGACAAGAAGTAGAAATACAATTGCAAAGCCAAAGCCAAAGCCAAAGCCAATCATGCTGCAGCTATGCTAACCGTCCATTACGGTAGAAAGAGGCTAATAAATGTGGTTTTTTACTTCAGTCTTGGACGTGGGTAGCTGCTGGAGTTTTCATACACTTTCCCGACACACCAATTGTTGTGCCGGAAAAATTGGGGATTTGGACTATGTTGCTATCAAAACAGCAATTATAATAGGACATAGATATGTATTTCTAGTGATACAAGGGGTGGTGGTTATAATTATGTGTAATGCTGATAGGTGTCATGTCAGTTTGGGAGGGGAAAACCCATTAACGCGTAACGCGAGATTGATGGAAGTTAGCGGGGCTGGTTAAGCTGTGGCGCGTCCTGTCACGTCATGTCGCGACGCTAGCCCCAGCCCAGCACCCTTGTTTCCTTATATTCAGCCTCCTCTCGGTATTCCTTCCTCGACATCCACCTCTCGTTCTCTGTTCTGTATTGATTAAGAAATCATCTGTAATCGCATATTGTACAAGTCTTCAACTCCAGTGTCTGTACACCCGGAACGCACACTTTTTAAAACCAATTCGTTCCAATTCACTCTTTCGCATTTGACCTTCGTCCTGTATCGACCTCGTCGTCTGTCAGCATGCTGCTAAAGCGTAAGCGTTCCGAGTCGGAGCTCTCGACATCCACAACAAGCACATTCAATTCGCCTCCTCGATTCGGTTCTTTCTCTCCCTCGTCCAAGGATATGTCTATGGAGATCGATAGCTTCGACTTCGATGCGAACTTCCCTGTCTCGCCGCTGTCGCGTTTTAGCAACAAGACTATTCAATTCCCACATGTCTCTGGCCGCACAATGAAGAGGTTTCGGGATAGTCGTCCTTCGGAACGTGAAGTGCATCGTAAGTTGATATCCAAATTCCTTCGACTACGAGCTGTCCGCCTACTTATGCCTCGCAATAGAACACACCCTTAGCATGCTCTATGCAGCACAGCGACAGCAATCACCTTCACAACCACACGCAACACATATGCCACAGCAACTACAGCACAATGTCCCAGTGGCCGCCAATCCAGGACCTTCGACTTCCTTTTCATCCTCTCACCAAACAAGCCTCCACAGCTTCTGGAACCTCCCCTCCCGCCCATCAGCTCCCCCAGCTGCATGTCTACCCCCAACAAGCGCAGACACACCAACAGAATGCGAGGACTGTGGACAGAACCTCGGTGGTGATGACGATGGCATGATGGATGTGGATGACATGACAGGAGCAGCGGGAGCGAGCTGTGGTGCCTGCGGGAAACATGTCTGCTCGCATTGCTCCATCACCAATCTAGGCGAGCAGCGGAGATGCCTGGGGTGTGCGGGAACAACGGCGTCAAGAACTGGAAACAGTGCTAAGACTACACTTCCATGGGCTAGAGGCATAAGCAATTGGCTCTGCTAGACGAGAGGGGATTTTGGGGTAAGGATCGGTGGTTTGGCATTAGACGGTCTACTCCTTAGACTGAGTCAACAGGTTGTTGACTTGCCTTGGTCACTCCTATATGGATGTGAGACCTGCTGGCTACGTGGGTTGTGGGCGTTACGGCTGTAATGATCATGGAATCTGGATGTGCGGCTGCTTTGATATCGGCTCACTGTGGGTTTATATGTACTGTTTCGGAGTATATACAGCAGGCGTGGGCATGGATATAGGCCTCGACCTTGGCGTTCTGGGCGAACGGGTGTTAATTATGAATTGATGATTCTGCAAGTCAATAACCCAGCTTCTGATATGTGAATGTAGCTATAAAATAGAACTGTCACATGAATTGTTTCATCCTCAATTGCTACTGGATGATGTCAGTGACTTAGAAAGGCTCAGAATCAAGACGGAACTACTTATATGAATATGCGTACAAAAGCCTCATCTAAGGATAGAACTCCTAGTCGGCGCCCGAATTCCATTCAACATATGTTATCCTAAATTGATCGAATCGGGTTACGCTCAAAATGACAGCTCCCTAAGGTGACCTCCACCAACAGCCTTCGTACAACCCAGTATGTCTCACTTGGGAAGCTAGGGATGAGGCCCACTAGTATATGACTTCGCAGCCTTCTTCCAAAGTCAAGTATCTCATATTGTGGCGTACAGCGTGTGACAAAGAGAGCACTATGAGTTCCGAATTATTCAGCCGGACCAGGTTCCTCCGCACATCACCAAGCCGGGTCCGCCCAAAAACTGGGGCCGGACCAATTCACGTCCGCGGCCATCCCTTACCGTTAGCAATGTTGGCGCATTCCAACAGATACAATCAACATGATAGGGCCCCTCGCGAGTTGATATAAAAGGAGGCAGGGGACGCCTTCGTGGCGATGGCGATGATGGTGGGTGGCAGCAAAGACACTTTCCACATCATCGCCACCACTGGGGTCGTGACCCGTCACTAGATAGATAGGGGTCCCAAACTACCTAAGCAGCAGCAATGCCATACGTCCAAGCAACCGCCGCCGAGGCCCGCGCGCCGAAGAAGACCGTCCTGGTCACCGGCGCGGGGGGCTACATCGGCTCAGCCGTAAGCCGCGCCTTCGTGCGCGCGGGCTGGCGTGTCTACGGCCTCGTGCGCCGCGCGGAAGCAGCGAACGCTCTCATCGCAGCGGAGATCACACCCGTAATCGGCTCCCTCTCGCCCGACCTGTCCTTCCTCGACACGCTGCTTGCCGCGCCGTCCACGCGCCCCTTCGACGTCGTCGTGTCCTGCACAGAGCAGCTCCCGTTCGACGAGCACTGGGCGCACGTCATCGCGGTCTTGACCAAAATCGGCGAGCACGCCCGCCGACACAACGCGGCCAAGCCGCTCGTGCTCATGTCCTCAGGCTGCAAAGACTACGGCATGACGCCGCGGCACGGCGCGCCCGATCTCGCGCCGCACGACGAAGGCTCACCGCTACGGCCTATGGAGCTGCTTACGGGCCGCACGTACTGCACCCTCAAAGTCTTCGAGCACACCGACCTCTTCGACGCGGCCGTGATACGGCCGACGCCGCTGTTTGGTTATGGCGGGAGCTACTACGGCGTGATCTTCGAGGCGCTGGGGCGGCTGTGTGAGAGCAGTAGTGGTAGTGGTGGAGATGCTAAGGTGATAACCGGGGTGAAGGTGCCCGGCCACACCGACAACATCTACCACGGCTGCCACATTGACGACTGCGCCGACGGCTACGTGGCGCTGGCCGAGCACCCTGTCCGCGCGGACGTCAGCGGGGAGTGCTTCAACATTTCTGGCTACCGGTACGAGACCGTCGGCGACATCCTCGCCGCCCTGGCCGAAGAATACGGCATCGACGGCGGCATCGCCACGGCGCCGCTGTCTGAGGTGCGCCCGGAGCTGCGGGCGCTCGAACCTGTGTTTGGCTTCTGCCAGTGGGTGGACAGTGGGAAAATTAGGAAATTGACGGGGTGGACGGATAAGAGGGAGTTGTTTTCGGAGAACGTGCACGCGTACCGTCTTGCGTATGAGGCGGCTGCCGCGGAAGGTGATGCGGGCGTGGCTAGGATCCGGGATCGCGTTGAGGGGTGGGTGGGTTCGGGTCTTGAGTTTGAGAAGACACAGAGAGAGAATTAGAAGGTTGAGAGAAAGAAACTCAAGTTTCCAGTTACTGATAACATCGTTTTCTTGTACTCGATTACTCAAACGTCAATTGCATCTATGCCATCTCATTATCTTTGCTTGGAATGTTGAAACAAAACTCCCCACACAATTGTTGTGTATAATAGGGGACGAAACAGTAGTTGTCATATGGAACTCGAGAAATCATGGGAACCAGTCGTCCTTGTTTCGTAAAAGCTAGACTTATATCATTGGATACAGCCTCTTTACCTGAGTACCTATTTGGTACAAAAAGGTAGGGGGTTTACAGGTGATGTTACAAATCAGCTGATACCATGATATTGCCCGGGTTTCAGCCATCACCATTCGGGCCAGCGTCCCCGAGCATTAGCGGCGCAAAGGTCACCCCATCGAGAGCCAGCCCACAGAGCGAAGAAGTGCAGTGCAAGTAGAATCAAGCTACCTTTCAAGCCCCAGTGCCACGAAGTTGAGGTTCGGACGGCATATCTAGACCGACCTCCATCCATAACGATGTTGTTCATTTGGGAACCTACGGCCAGGTCCAATCCTGCAACGCCCATTAAAGGAATACCGATGCTTAAGCTGGCCATAAAGGGCCAGCAAACCCTGCTGAGTGATGCAATCTTAACTAGGAACAAGGAGAGATTACAGAGAAGCGATATTGATGCAAAATGAGCTTGAAAAAATCTAGAGATATTGTGTTGGTAAAGAAGGGCTTGATGGCTGAGATTGCCCAGTGGGCCGACTGGGGGTGGCATTAGAAGAGGGGTGTGGACCGTTGGTGACGATTGTGGACTAGGAGACCTAGAATATCGAGAAGAGCTCGATCGATCCGGCGACAGGTGCCTTTCCTGGCTTCGATTTAGAACCATAGTGTGTGATTGGTGCCGAGGGCTATTGGGAGCCCGGTATTTCAGCAAGCTATTGGCCGGTGTGAGCTGCGGAGAGTGTTCTATGGGAGGAGGGATTATATTGCGAGGTGGTGGCATAAGATCATGCGCGGAACCTCCGTTTTTGTAGGTCTGCTGTTTCTGAGGTTCAGATACTGGCGTGCTGGGAGGCATGGGAGAGTCTAGATTTTGAATCCTACGGTTCGACATACCGAGCGGAGGGCTTGTAGGCCGCGGACCTCCACGCAAGCTGCCATAACCGGACTCGTGGTTCAAAATACTTAACACTTCCGTCGCACTAGGCCGCTCGGCAGGGTCCAATGCTAACATCTTCTTAAGCAACTGGTATAGCTTTGGCGGAAGGTCAGGGCGCTCTTTTCTCTCATCCTGGAAACCTTTCCAGTCGGCAATCTCAGCACGAAGCTGATCGATGTCTTCTAGCTCTTCCTGGACGACATTGGCATTCCTATAGGGTAGGCGACCGAAGCAGAGGAAGTATAGAATCATGCCAAGGGAGAAGACGTCCGACTTCACAGTAAAGTTCCCGAACTGACCGCGAGCGTCCATTTTCAACACTTCGGGGGCGCAGTAGGATATGGTGCCGGTGGTGCCTGTTGACTTGCGCACGGCATTGCTTGGCTGGACCTCGCCGAAGTCGCTAATCAGGCAAATAATTTTCCCGTTTTCATGATGTAATAGACAGTTACTAGGCTTCAAATCGCGGTGAACATAGTTAGTACTATGGAGGTAAGCAAGACCGGAGGTGATGTCTTTGAAAAGCGAATAGATGTCTTCTAGGGACAAGCGGCGTTGCGAGGGCGATACATCAGGCGGCCGTTCCCCATGGCCCTTAGAGCGACGGCGCAGCTGGGCTTTCAGCTGCTCTTTCGTGGCCTCCTTGGGTTGGTCGCCAACCACGTATCGAAGGAGATCTCCACCGTTGCAGTACTGTTGAAGGATGAAAGCACATGCGACGCTTGGGCCAAATCGATGTATTTGGACATCCTCGAGCCAGACATGACGGTAGGATACAAGGTTGGGATGAGAGAGCGCAGCCAGAAGCTCGACCTCGACGAGCACCTTTTCCAGCCAGGCATGATCATCTCCGACGGGCACTCTCTTGCAGGCGAAGTGGCCTAAAATGCAGCCATCTATCTCATGGCGGACCAATAACACAATGCCTTTGCCGCCGCGGCCTAGCTCCCTTTCCTCAACAAAGAACCTCGCGAAGTAGTTGGGGCTAAAAGCATCTCTCCGGATGCGTGCACCTTCTTGGGGCGCTGATGCACTCGAGACGAATTCAGCATCGTCGACGGCCTCTACAGTCACTTCACCGCTTGGGAGGGTGGGCTGCGTCAAGCGACGCACGTGTTGGTTGACGGAAGGTTGGCCGTTGCGGGGATCACCCTGTTCATCATGGCCAGCTTGTAGCATGCGAAAGTATTGGGGATCAACCCAGGACTCATGATGCTGCGAGGAAGCATCGAAATGGCGCTCGGGGGAAGAAGACCGCAGAGGCCGTTTGCAGGTTGGACATTCGGCGGGAGGTGCACCTCGGATCTCGAGTCGCTGCGAGGTATGATCACGAACGACGAGGGCATTGCGATGACGACTGATGCGCGGGGACGTACGTTAGTCAATCAATCAATCAATCCATCCATCAATTATCGCCATTACAACTCGTGCATTTGGGATCAATGAAGTGGAAAGTAAAAATAATAGCATGAGAAGAAGAGTGATGAATGATGGGAATTGAACATACAGAACTATTTGACCCTGCCTCGATTCATACGGAATCAACTCCATCGTTGACTCGGTTACCCGCTTATTTATTTGGTGGATGACGTTCAGGTCGCAGAATGCAAAGCTTGCGAGGGGTAATTATGGCTATTCTCCATGGTTTATATCAGGCCGAGACATTCAGCGACAGGGACAAAGGTATCGGGGCTTTGTTTGTCATTCATCCAGCTTCTGGGTAATTGTTTGGGGCGATGGTGATGTTGTTCAAGATCATGCGATGTGCGCTGCAGGTAGTATGTTTTGTTATGCAGTGCTGTAGTCAATTGTTATTGTTCGAGCAGTGACCTGAACTACCTGCCTTGGCCGACGCAGCACAGTAGCGGAGTGATCTACGCCCCGGAAGTGTGGCCTGGCCAATTAGGAGGGCTAGTAGCGAGATAGTGGCCAATTGAGAAGTCACGCTGCGAAACAAGCCAACAATGACCAAGCAGTCTAGACTTACCCGGGGCAGCGGCGTCGCTGCACGCCTGCAAATCATAGCAGCCCTGACGACATCAACGGGTACTAAACGGGGCAGCGGAACAACCCGCAAACTGGATATCACCTTCTGATTTGCACGTTACATCTGCATACTCATATACGCGTCGAGATATCCGTAGACACATGATCTATGCACGACATTTAAGATCTCCCTACGTTGGGGACTCGGTGATGGCGGTCTGCAAGTAAGGCGACAAGTCAGAATTCATTGGTACGGTCCTATCTACCCGAGGATCCTCTCAATGACGTCTCGCATCCGTGACAACGGACTCGACAGGTCAAGCTCATCCTTCGTTGGCTCGTGTCTGACAGCCTCAACCGCTCTCTGGCCAGCGATCTCATCCTCGGAGAACCATGCACCGTGAAGGCCGTACGGAACACGCTGCGGGAGACGTATCCTAGCAGCAACGTCTCTCATATTTTTCGCATTAATCACCCAAAGCTCGCTAACCGCGTCTTCCCCGCATTCCCCCATTTCATCCAGCTGGGATTCGTCAAAGACATAAGTAAGCAGCCATCCGTCATCTTCAGACGCCGCCTCTCGACGCGCTATGAATCGTGGCTCCTGCGCATACCATCCCTCCGGCATTCGGAAGAGCTTGATAGGATCGTTAACATCCTTGCTCTGCATGACTTCGGCAACAGTACGCTTATCCACGCACCCTTTGATTTGCTGTGGCGGGTGAGCCGTACCCCGGGAGATGAGTGTTTTGATATCGATTTTGGCCAGATAGTCGATCTTGGCCGCCTTCCCTAATGCAGCCGAGTAGGATGACGGCGAGCCCATGCTACAGCCATAGACGTATCGCACTGCCGACATGGCGTGCTCTGGCGACACGGTTGGGAATTCGAAAGGAATTGCCGAGAGCGCCCATTGGTTACGAATCATAGGCCGCCTCTCCGAGCCATCCTCCTCAAGGGGGAAGTTATAGTAGTAGAGACGGCATTGGTCCTCCTCTGCATACTCTGGCGGCACTGCTTTTGGTGCCGGCGGTGAGAGAGCACCAGCAATGTACACTACCGATGGCGATGTCAGCCGGCAGGCTACGAGATGGACGCAAGTCTCCATGACAGGCCCAGCTGTGGTCGTCTCCCAACAGTTGGCCGTATGGAAGATGATGCACCGATTTGTCTCAAACCACTGAATCTTATGTGGCTCGTAACGCGGGAAAACTCCGAAGCGCGAGCGTTCCGCCTTGTCAAATGAGATCACTGGTTTCCCCAGAATAGAGTGCATAGGATTTAGCAACAATGGGAGATCGAGAATAATGGTATAGTGAGCTGCCACTCCAAAATCGTGCATCATCTTGGGTGAGCGAACACCAGGAATGGGGACATCAAATACTGGCCTCGATTGACGACCGTTCTTGGAAGTTACCTTGGTAGCCGGTGGGACGATTGAATAAAACACATACGGCCTAACAAACACAGCATGAATCGAAATGAGCTCTCCTGTGACTGGATCGACCCGTGGATGACCCGTCGTCCATTCCTTCATAAAGCTTGTAGGACCTTTCCCGCCGAAACCTGCCCGTTGATCCTTATGAGGCTCGTTTTCCGCTTTTCGACCATTATACCATCCGATAGTTTCTAGGCTGGGTAATCGAAATCTCATGGGTGGTCCACTCTCACATGTCGCCAATGCCCTTCCGTCATGATAAACCATTCCAGTATTCGCAACACTGATCTTCTTAACGGTTTTGCGAGAACCAGGAAACCTCGACAGAATAACAAGGATGATAGCTCTAACCACAACTAAGACAATAACGAAGAATGATCCGCTCATGAGCGTCGATATACTAGGAAGCAAGGGTCGTTTCAAGTTGCGATTGCCCTTCGCGTTCATGAACACGTCCGTGAGAACATACTGATTCACAAAATGCGGCTCGGTTCTATGAGCATCCTGGCCGGTCCGTTGGAACAGCACGCCACTGAGCATCCCGTCGCCGTCAAACCAATGCGCATGTCGTGATAGGTCCTCATTGGTAAGTGGATTCGCTCCGTTTCGAACATATTGACCTCCTGCTAGCTCCGTAGGTATATTCCCGGTGTATGGACACCGTGTTAGTGGCCTCGTACGCTTAATGGGGGCAAAATTCCCTGATAAATATCTCGAAGCATTTGTTAGAGCTGATGTTCTCTCTGTGGAATGAAGTTGGATATCTTACGGATGAGGTGATCTATAGTGATCCCCCATTTTGCTAATATTGCTTTACTATCAATAGGAGGCGCTCGGGGATCCGTACGTAAACACCGTGAACAGTACGACCGTGATACCTAGAAGTTTCGAGCTCTAAGGCGCAGCACGTCGACTTTTCCTATTTGCACCAACATAGGGTTGTGTGGGCAGCATCAGCCAATTCTCTCCTAGGGTCACGATGCCTAGCCGCGGTTCATTGGGCTTCTCTGTAGTGCTGTCGAACATTCTACATCTAAGATATGACGCAACAACGAAAATAGGGGACGGGCATCAGGCGTGAGGACAGCATGGCACCTGCGGACTGCAGCCAAGAAATAGTAACGTGCTCAACATCACTATTGGGCCCGCCGTAAACTCAAAATTGAAAGACATCTCCGATTATGAGCTCCAGCGTCACAAGCTCGGTATTCGAGACAAGACTGCGTAGAGACATCACATCGCACCACGCTATGCTCGCCACCAGATCTTAAAGCGGTTGACTCGTCTCCACTGAAGCTAGGGTTACAATAATCGAGTTGGCCATTGATAGCGACGGATGGGCACAAGTTTCGAATAACAGAGCGGATGAGATCATACCTATATCAACAACAGTCGAATAAACTCCTACTAGTAACTTAGTCCCGTTGAAAACCCATCAAAATCATACGGCCCATCGACAGAGCAGCAATTTCGAAGCGTTCAAATAACACCACTCCGAGTATTGAAGCAACCTATGAGCAACGGTTTTGTAACATCAAAACAACGATGTTGCTGCATACCATACGGTGTCTTGATTGTACCAAGCATATGAGGTTTATGTTAATATACTGGTCATTATATGGACTGCAACGAAGCAACCCATCTAAGTAAGGGCCCGTGCCGAGAAAGCTTATTTGGTATGAATTCTCATCGCCAACACCCGTCTCAGGTGACTCCTGTTGAGACTTGACTCGAATACGCGATGACACCATTGACTTTCTCCCGTGGCATTCCCGCCAAGTGGCTTATTTAATAGTAGCTATTAGGGTTTGGCGCCGTTGTTTCTGCCATGCGAAGACGATGAAGTCATCGACTAAGAGACGGAGAAGCCTCACTCAGAGGGCACTTTCAAATATCGCCGTTTCCCCTAAAATAAGATCCCCATCCTATCTTTGGTCACTTTTTGTAAAACGTCTCGCGGAATAGCTAGTGATTGATATCTACTTCCGTGCCAGTCCAAGAAAGAACCCTCGAGAGCTGCTATCTTCATATCCCTAGTCATCATGGGCAACCAGGCCATTTACGACAATAGATTCGTTGGCCAGCGGCCCGACCTACAAATAACGAACCGCGGCTCTGACTGGTACTACACGGTCTGTGCTATGATGGGCCTTACCACCCTCATCGTGATGGCCTTAGCCTTCCGCAGGCCCCAAACTCATCGCTTATTCCACTACATCACCGCCGCAATTACCGCTGTGGCGTGCGTTTCATACTTTGCCATGGCCTCCAACCTAGGTCAACTCCCTATCCTAGTCGAATGGGCTCGGCCTTGGAGCCGTCGGGTCGGCGCCGCCGGGACCCGGGAAGTCTTCTACGCCCGGTATATCGACTGGGCCATCACCACGCCGCTGCTCCTACTCGAGCTTCTTCTTACTGCTGGAGTCCCCACCCCTACCATACTGATAACCCTCCTCGCCGACGTCTTCATGATCGTCTGCGGCCTCATCGGCGCGCTCACGCAGACGGGGTTCAAATGGGGCTTCTTCGCCTTCGGCACGGCGGCGCTCCTCTTCATCGCGTACGAGCTCCTGTTCGACGCGCGCCGCCACGCCAACGTGCTGGGCGGCGACCCCAAGAAGACGTTCTGGACCTGCGGCGTCTGGCTGCTGCTGCTGTGGTTCCTGTACCCGATCGCGTGGGGCCTGTCAGAAGGCGGCAACGTCATCCACCCGGACTCCGAGGCCATCTTCTACGGCGTGCTGGATGTCCTGTCCAAGATCGCGTTCGCCGGCCTCCTCCTCTGGGGACACCGCAAGACGTCGCCACGGAACCTCGGCCGCCATATCCGCGAGCCGGACCAGAATGTCGAGAAGCAGCATGGCGATGGTGTTCATGAGCCTGGTGGTGCGCCGTCTACGATTAGTGGGAGCACGGCTGGGACGGCTGGTGCGGGCCATCCTACTGCTACTCCTGTGCACGTCTAATGTGCCGACCTCAACTGTTTTAAGTGTCGGTTGGTCTTGACCAACCTGGCATGTCTTTTACCAACGCTCTAATCTTCAACTAGTCTTATTGTGCGATTTTCGCATCGAATACCCAATAATAGTTACGAGTCGGTCGTTTTCATTGAATGGGGAAAGGGTCATTGGCGATGGATAATCAGGTTCTGGTAGCTACTCCTAATTATGATATCTCACGCAACCTGGATGTAGCTAAGCACCAATAGCCATATATTAATGAAACCTGTTGTATATTCTGTCGATAAGTTGACTAGTTTGAATCATTGATCATACTCATAACCTAACCTTTCGTGATCTATCTACATCTGTTTGTATCATCTAGTAACCATTTAGAAGACTCAGAAAAAAATAAAAAAACATTCATAGACGGCAAGAATAACAACGTCTGCGACCCATCCGTGATGTATATAATAGAGCAAGGAGATAAAGCTCAGATATTTCCAACTCAAGGAAAAGAAGTGAGCGACAGAAAGTGAATGGAAATATGAGCACCCAGCTACCGCAAGAACCCAATCTCTCTCCAGCTCCGCACATACAGCTGTACTAAGTCCTCCCCAACCGGACCACATCCCGCCAGCGTCGCCGAGTGCTCGCGCGCCCTAGCTGTGTCGAGCAGCAGCCCGCCGCACGACATGCGCACGAAGTTGTCCTCGAGAAAGTCGACGAGCAGAATAGCCGGATTCTCGCCCTCGTGCTCGCGCGCGCTGACCCCGCTGCTGCTGCGGTCCTTGACGCGGCGGATCCACTCATCTAGTGGTATCACACTCATGCCATCACTGTGGTGGTCTGGGATATTCATTGCGGTAGCGAGGACCGATAGAGTATCTTGCCATGGCTGGCGGATCGGGTTGTCGATGTGGTAGACTGCGTGCGGCTTGGACGTCGTGAGGAGGTCTGCGAGCGTCGCGGCGACGGTGTCGACGGGCGTCCAGGAGAGCGGCCCGGTAAGTGCGGGGAGCGCACCGAGGGTTTGCGAAGATTTGAATAGGAAGGACAGGTGCTCCATCGGGTTCCAGTAGCCGCTTGTGCTCGACCCGGCGATCTGCCCCGGCCGCACGACCATGGCGCGGAACCGGTCGGGATGGCGATGTAGCGTTGCGTCGAGCATGAGCTCGCAGATGTATTTGGCATCGCCGTAGCCCGTCGGTAGCACGGATTCGATGGACATTCGCTCCTCGGGCACGCTGGCGTTTCCTGTCCAGATGGGCCAGTGTCCGACGGTCGCGATGGATGACACAAATTGGAAGGTGAATTTCTGGCCGGCGGGTTGTCGAGTTGAGACTGTCCCGGCGACGTCGAGCAGATTTCGCATGATTTGCAGTTGCGGTTCGAACCGCTTGATGGGCCACTTGGCATTCATAAGCCATGCGTTGTGAATGATATGGGTGGCGTTGTCTAGTATGTAGTTGTATTCTTCATCTAGCAGACCAAGACGGGGCTTAGATAGGTCCGTCTCGAACACGTGCAGTTTGTCTAGGGCCACCTGGGGTAGTGAAATGCCCTTCTGTTTCAGAGCCTGAAGTTGACGATCAGTTGCGCTGATTTCAAGCTTGGTCCGGCGATTAAGGCAGATGACGCAGGCCACATCTGTCCGACCAGCGAGGTTCGCGACGATGTGTGATCCCAAGCTCCCCGTGGCTCCAGTAACGACGACACAGGAGCCGGAGCCTGCCGTGCTGCACAGGGCAGCGGGATCGGCCGAGACACCTCCGCCTTCCAAGATGTCGTCGAAGCCGTGTGTGAATTGCCGCACGTATTGGTCAACGACGGCTTGCCGCACTACAAGGTCAGCAGGCCGATTTGAGGAAACGGGAGGGGTCTCTATTCTTTCGCACCTCGGGCCCGACGCCATCGCGATAATCAGTTTCTCCTTCTTGTTCTCCGGTCGCTGACCGTCGGTCCAATCGACGTGTCCGTAGCCGACCGACTGGAGATCTTTCTCCCACCTTTTCTCGTCTGTGACGGCGTGAGTACGGCCGTCGTCGAAGAACCACCAACCTTCGAAGAGCCCGAAGATCATATCAACCCAGTACAATGTGCCGGTCATCTCCAGCATCATGAGGAAACCGTCAGGTCGCAGGAGCTTGCGCATGTTCGCCGTCGAGCCACACAGGCTGTGTGTCGCGTGGACTGCATTGCTGGCGATAATGATGTGTTGGGTGCCCTCGAGGTCTGCCGTGGGTGCTTTCTCAATGTCATGTGTTCGGAACTTCATGAACGGGTACTGCTTGAATTTCTTGCGGGCCGCAGCGACAAAGGATGGGGCGAGGTCGGTAAATGTGTACTCGACGGGGATGTCCAGCGTAGACAGGAGAGGAACAAGCCAACGTGTAGTTCCGCCAGTACCGGCGCCCATTTCTAGAATCTTGAGAGGCCCGTCCGCCGTATGAAGCTTCGAGGCCAATCGGCCGAGGAAATCCTCCATTTGCCTATAGAAGATGCGGTTTAGGGGCCATTCGCCGTACAGGCCCGATACAAGCTCGCGACCCTCGGGCGTGCCGAACACGAGTTTGATGCCGTCCGTCTTTCCGAGCAAAACTTGCGCCAGGTTTGAGCCAGTGTAGTGAGTCAACTTATCAGCCGTGTTCTGGTCTGGGAAGCGCCGGAGCAGCTCCTCTAGTACCTCTTTGCTGGAGGCTGTAGGGTAAGGTACTCCAGTCCGTGTGATGTGCGTGTCATCGACGATGATGACTTGCGCCTCCGCTAGCATTTTATAGAGGTATTCTACTAACCGGCTATGTTCCTTTGGGTGTGGTATACGCGGAAACTTCTGGTTAGGTGCGGCGTCACGAAGGACAACTCCGAGCTCTGCAAATGCTTCTAGAGTCAAGGCGATGCACATCTTCGTCTGTAGTGGCATCACCGTGTCGACGTAGTTGGTTTGGCCGTATTCGGCGATGCGCTCGTCCGTCAAGGCCTTCGTCTCATTGAATGCTTCCATGACAGTGGTGAAAGAAAGCTTCAACTCGCCACCGAGATCAAGCTCGGACTCCAACTGAGGGGTTGTACGGCCTGTGGAGGGACCGTGTGATGAGGAGGCAACAGTATGCCTATCATCCGACTTGACACTTGTGCTATCCTCACCGTCTGATGTGTAGTCCCCGCCGTCAACTGAAGTACCGCTAGCCCCAACGGCCTTTTGTACGCACTTGATTAAGCCTGGCATGTCTATAATTTCCATCAGCTCACTCTCAGGCAGCGTGATCTTGAATGCCCCTTCGATTTCGTGCGCCATTTCCATGCCCATGAGAGAGTCGATGCCCAAGTCGGGCAGCATACTATCGGATTTAATCTCGTGCATTTCAAGACCCGATAGCTCCGCCAATATTTCCTTGACTTTATTAGTCACGTCTGGCTTCGGGGGCCCCTTCTTAGCTTTAGGCATTTGCAAGGCCATCGGCGCCAAGGTTGGTGATGGGGGTTTACCGGCTAGTGTTTCGGTCGCCACCGATGAATCATCTACATGAGTTGGTACGGATGAAGATACGCCCGCCGTTGAGGGCTTTTGGCTAATTCCAGGTGAAAGCCGGGTCAGCAGCTTCTGCATCGTCAGCTTCGCTACCTTCACAAAACTGACGCCTAGAACTGCCTCAACTAGCGAGCCGTCATCCACATCGTAGACGAACACGTCCGTTAAGAATGTCTTATCGGAAGTTTGATGGTGTGAAGCTAGGACATGGTAGGCTTCGGGCTGCGCGTCTCCTTGGGCCTTGGGCGAACGAATCCATCGTTCGATGCCTGTGGCAAGGAATATGTCTGACGGGGATCGACCGGTCATGCAGTTCACGTAAATGCCACCCACTTGACATACAGCTTCTGTCATGAATGCGTTGTCCGTACTGCCAGGTAGTGCCTTATGTTTTCTAGTGACGTAGCCAGCTGAGTGGTTGCCGTGTGCGACAAGCTTTTGTAGTCCACGGTATTCGTCAGAGTACTCGACGATCTCAGAGAAGATGTTGTAGATATTCCTGTGAGAGAGGATCTCGTCGACATCGCCGCTACTCATCATCTCTACGTACCGCCGGTGGTTCATAAATCGCTCAAGGCGCGCGAATTCGAGCCTCAGCGATTCGTCGTTAGCAGCGCGGAACTCCAGTCTACCCGTAGTATGCAGGGTCTTGCCACTACCTTTGGACCCGTCAGTGCTGAATATCTGGAAGCTCCAGGACTTCTCAGATCCTTGCGTTTTCTCTTCAGTTTCGATAAACACCTGGCGAGCGGCGTTGATACAGAGAGGAGATTGGTTTTCCACGAGATGGATCTGGGGCTCCAGACCAGCTGCCACAATGTCAGAGTGGATGCTGCGGACAGCCTCGATAACGAGATCTAGCTGTACAATAGAAGGGCAAATGGGTGCTGTCTGTGCGATGACATGTCCTGCGATGAACTTGTCGTATAGAGGAATCATCGTGTTTATTCGGAACTTCGCTAGCCGTTTTTCGCTGTCTTTGTATCCGAGGAATGTCACTAGGGTATCGGGCAGCTTTTCTCCGCTGGTTTCGATTTTAGGTGCCTCAATAACCTCTGTTTTCTGAGGTGGGCTTTTCAGCTCCAACCAGTGCCTTGTATCATCAAACTGATAGGGCGGTAGGAGAAGCGGTGTATGCTTCATTGATTGTATGGCGGAGTGAGCCCAGAATTGTGCTGTTAGTCCAGCTTTCCAGAGGCCGACCGTAGCATCAACCAGATTATTCCATCCTTTGTCATTTGTTATGTTGACGGCTTGGAAATAAGACTCGCTCGGATTGCTCAGGGCTTTACTAGCCATTGAGGTGATCGTAGAAGAGGAACCAGCCTCGAGGAAGACAGCACCCGGATAACGTTGAGCAAGTCGCTGCAAAGCGTGATTGAAAAAGACGGGCTGCCGCATGTGCTCGGGGACGAATTTGGCCGTGAAATTTCCTTCCATGGGAAACTCTGCTGCACGTTCGATTGGGATTCTGGGCTCGCGAAACGTCAAATCCTGGGCATTCTCTTCTAGGCGGGCCATGAGCGGGTCAACGAGGGCGCAATGGAAGGCGTTAGTCACGTTAAGCTTCTTGACGCGGATCGGATTTGCTGCCTTGGGCATCTTGGCTACAGCATCCGCGACAGCATCGATGGCAGCCTTAGAGCCGGCAAGGGTAAAACTCCTAGGGCCATTATAGCAAGCAATCGAGGCCGTCTTGCTACCGTCTGCGGAATCAGCAGCCACATCAGCCAGCAATTTCTCGACGATGGGCAACTCAGACTCGACTGCCATCATAGCGCCTTTCTCGGGCCCCCAGGCGTCTTGGATCAGCGTAGCGCGGCTGATAATCATCTTCAACGTGTCTTTTAATGACAGTACCTGGGAAATGCAGAGAGCGGTAAGCTCGCCGAAACTGTGGCCCACGACTGCGCTAGGCTGAATACCAGAGTCGATCCAACTTCGAGCGCACGCATACTGACTAGCGAAAAGAGCCGTCTGTAGCTTGACAATGTTGGTAATTGGCGTGCGTTCAAATATCGTTGGAAATATACTTTCTATGCCGAGGGATCGAACTGTTGCGTCGACCTCATCAAGATGTTTCCGCACAAGGGCGATAGATTCGTATAATTGACGGTCTAGCCCAACGTATGTTGAGACTTGTCCGCCGAAGCACAATACAACTGGTCTTGAAGCCGCGCGCTCCATGGATGTGATGGGTTCGCTCCCTTGCCGCAACGCAGCTAGTTTCTGCTGTAAGTCGTTGATTGAATCTACACTAAAAACTAAGCGTTGATCAAGTCCGCGATTTGTCTGGCGAGCGAGATTATATGCAACGTTGGCAATAGAGAGATCCTCTGGCGAGTTGGCCTGTCTGTCCAAATATGTAGTAAGGGCTTTAGCATATCGCCGGAGGCTTTGATCATCGAGGCCACAAAACCAAAACGGATACTTCAAGCCAGAGGATGGCGGTTTCAACAAAACACCGGAATCCTTCTCATGTCTCGCCGTCAAAGGTGACTCTGTGATCACTATAGAAGCGTTGGATCCGGATGCGCCATAGTTGTTGATGAGGGCCGCACGGAAGTCTACATCCCAAGGAATTAAACTCGTGGGTACATTCATATTGTCAGCTGGGGTCGCCTTAATAGCAGGGTTTATGGTGGTGAAGCTGGCTTGTGGCGGGATGACACCCTTGTTCACCATCAGCAATACTTTGATCATGGATATGATACCCGATGTGCATTCAATATGACCAACAAGGCCCTTTACAGAGCTAATCACTAGCGGGCTCGAGCGAGCAGGGCCTCCAAGGACTTGTCGGATGCTGTCATATTCAGCTGGATCTCCGACGGCCGTGCCAGTGCCGTGAGCCTCAACGACAGATATCTGGTCAGGCCTGATTCGCGCCGTTTTCGTCACTTGGCTGAAAAGATTGGAGAGCGATGGCACGTTAGGTACGAATATAGGAGTACAGTTCTGGTTTTGCTGAACACCCGTTGCTGCCACGACACCTAGTATCTATTTGGAGACTATGAGTTAGCAAGTTCTACTTATGGGATACCTTTCCGGCATTTCAGGGATGCTCCACATATAGGAGTATAGTAACCGGTGTAAATAATCTGGCTTCAAAGAGACGCCAATGCGCTGAATGAAATATCTAGGATACTAACCTGATCCCCATCCGCCACCGCGGCCGATAACTTTTTCAGGAAGACGACACCTATACCCTCTCCTCGGCAGTAACCGTCGGCCTTGGCATCAAATGGTTTGCATTGGCCGGTTGTGCTTAGGAACGAGGCGCCCGCAAGGTTTTGGAACCACAGAGGGCTGGTCATGACGTGAGTGCCTCCAGCTAGTGCTGCCGTACATTCCCCGCTGATGATGGCACGACACCTAAATAAGGGGTTAGTACGCTTTCTCTTAAGGGGAAACCTAAGTCATCTTAGGAAATATGGTACGCTCAAACATGTACCGAAGGAGACATTCTTAGGATTGAGGTAGGGAACGCGGGAGTTGCTTACGCTTGATGTACGGCCACAGCAGATGAGGAACAGGCCGTGTCAATAGTGAGGCCAGGCCCAGTCCAGCCGAAGAAATGGCTTACTTTTCCGGCCACGAAACCTTGCAGATTTCCGGTAGCAGAAAAAGCATTGGGCGCGTGACAGGCGATATTGTTTTCGTAGTCAGTGGCACATAACCCAATGTAGCATCCCACACGCCTATCCGGATCATGGGAGCGGAAATATCCCGAGTGTTCTACAGCTTGATACGCGGTCTGTAAGAGTAATCGTTGCTGGGGATCCATGGTGGCGCTTTCTCTGGGACTCTTCTTGAAGAATTTGTGGTCGAACTTGTCGGGCCCGTTGATGAGGTTCGCGAACCACTTCCGCTTCTCGTCAAGGTCGCGGAACGCCGTCTTATTGAAAGCGATGCGATCCTTGGGCACCTCTCGATGCTGCGATTTGGCTGCACATAATAGGTCCCAGAATTCTTCTAGGTTGTCAGCGCCGGCCACCTTGCACGACATGCCGACGACGGCAATGTCGTTGTCCATAATAGCTCGACGGTCTTTCGACCCGGGAGCGACAGAGTCTTCGATGTCAGCTAAATGAACTACCTGGTTACTAATGGCACGCATGTGCGTAGGCGGTACGCATCGCCCGAAGCCGAATGATATGAGAAGCGAGTCCTTCTCCACGAGGGACTGTCGCGACGCGGCGAGGGTCTGATGCCACTTAGAAGTTTTCGTTAGGATTGCTTCGAGGGCGTGGCGATGCAAGCTCCCTTGTGAAAGCAGTGCCCCTTGAGTATTTGAACGTGTCGGGCAGAGTGTTTTGGAAGCGTCAGGAAGTTGGAATTCTGGGTTCGAGTCACAGAACTCTAGAATAACAGCCATTAAGGATTGATGGCATTCGGCATGGAAACGTCCATAAAGCTCTAGCTCCGAGGACATAAAGCCAGCGCTCTTTAGTCGCTGATCAAGTGCTCTGATATTCGACGCCGTCGTCGTGACAGTTGTCAAATTCTCGTCATATTCAACAGATACATATGTCTAGATCCAGTAAGCGTGAGACGTTAATTGATAAAGCTTTTAGGACGAGGAAGAAAACGAAACAGAGAGAGACATGGATTTCAGTAAAAGTGGCATGTCCTTACATTTGGGAATTGTTCGATAATACTCATCATTTCATTTCTCGTCTGCGTTGCACTCCAACCCACACGAAGCGACTTGGAGACATTGAGCTCCGAGGAAGCTTCCTGGGCATCGACCACCATGCCGACTAATAAACCGAGCCTTATAGCAGCAGCACCATACCGCTCAAGGTCGGCCTTATTTTTTGAGGTAGCAACAGCGAATGCACTCAAAAGGCCGGTGCAGAACCCAGTAGTCTCCCCGGGAGCCTTACACGTCTCATCAACATTAATACCAACGTGTCCGAGGAAGTCGGTATATTGGGAAAGGTGGTATATCACGACTAAGGGTATGAGCACCTTGTTGGGTAGGGGGTAGGGTATTTCGAGGGGACGTCCCAACCGAAAGGCTTCCGCTAGATCCAAGACTTGTCTGTAGCCCGTGTCGTCCTGGAAGGTTGGAAGAGCAGTCGAAATAGTCTTCCATACTTGTGGTAACTGAGAAACCAGGCGAAGTATCCATGCATTGTGGGTGTTATCGACAACAGCTCTTCGCACGCGTGCAACCTGTGCGGGATTGCATGACAATGACAGAGGGCCAAACACAAGAACTGCTGGATGGGCTAAACCGGAGCCTAGAAGATCGGTCATTTCCGACATGGTTACCTTGTGATTGGTTTGGGGGAGGCAATCGAACTAGTGTCATAGACTAGCAGGAGCAAGGACTGCCTAGGTTGAAGCGAACTTGTGTATATGATTGTCATGTAAAAATAGACCATTTGCAGTGGTTCGATGTGAGCTGAGGATGCCTTACGAAGATGCCAGCAGTCGTTGTCTACGCCGATTTGATCATAGTTTTTATGACAGGCACGATAGAATAAGTAGCAAGGCGGCTAGGGTAGTAGCAAAGTCACCTATTTTCGCCTATACAGACATTATTGAGTAATGTTCTCTCCTTCGGTTTACGGGGGCGAATGGTGAATAACCACTCGCTTTCGGTTCCGAGGGACTCCAGTATAGAAAGCCGTCCCGGTTGTTCTCAGACTCTTCGGAGCCTCTCAAAGCCATGACGGCCTGGTATGTCCATGGTTAGTCACTAGAAGTAGAGAATGGCGAGCAGAAACATCCAGGGGCCCTAGAGCTAGAGCATCTGACAGGTATGCAAGTAGATCGATGTGGCAAGGCTGAGCCGACGAAGCACATAGCATTGAGTTTCCCCGAGCCGAACCAACAATAGAGCATGTAGAGCACGTATCCGGTGTTATCCCACGAAAGCCTTGCAATCGTGACAAATTCCATACTGGATAATCGATTTGAAACACATTCCCGCACTATACCAAAGAAGACCAGATCGATCTGTGAGTGACCTAACCACAAGCGGTACAGTCAGATTAGCAGAGTTGTGAAAATCCGGAGCCTGTTGTTAAACATTCGGCACGGGGCATTTCCAACAAGCCTTTCGTGTAGAGTTCACAAGGTATCCAATTCGAGTGGCCTTGTGATAGTCCGATGTTGAATGAATGAACACGCTAGATCCTGGGGTCCCCGGAGGGAGTTGCGTTATGGCGTGACGTGACCGAGTCAACATGTACTCCTATGAGGCCGACCTGGGTCTTTTAAACCGTCAGCTAGAATGCGTCGTTGTTCGTTCACTGGAGATGAATTAGGACTCATTTATCAACCAATTTCTTGTTACCCCTTGACACTAAGCCTAACGGTGTCGAAGTCTCGTTTATCTAGTGTTGGATTGTCTGCCTCCAAGTGTGGCAAGTTCGAACGCAACGTCCCTCACTCGTAATCATGAATACTACCCCAAGCTCAAGCTCACCGGGTGGAGAGCCCGAAATCATCATCGTGGGAGGTGGTATTATCGGACTCGTACTCACCATCGGCCTACTCCGCATCGGAGTTAAGGTCAAAGTATATGAGCAAGCCCAGAGCTTCCGGGAGATTGGCGCAGGCATCGCCTTCACGGCTAATGCCATCCGATGCATGAACTTGATCGACCCAGCTATCCCTGTCGCGCTGCGATCAAGCGGATCTGTTGCGACGTCCAATGGCGGTACTGAGGATCCGGATGACTACCTGCGCTGGATCGATGGGTATGAACGAAATCGCGAGGACCCGCGCAAGCAACGCTTGTTCTATAAGCTGAGCGCAGGTCCACGTGGGTTTGAGGGCTGCCGACGTGACCAATTCCTCGAGTCTCTTGTCAAGTGCATACCCCCCAATGTGGTCGAGCTAAAGAAGCGCCTCGAAACGATTGAGGATAGGGGAGAGGGCCAGAAACTCTTGCTCACGTTCCGAGACGGCACTACTGCCGAAGCTGATGCCGGTAAGTCGCATCATGTCCCAACCTACCTAGTACACAGCCCTTGTTTCCGACAACATGCTGATATGAGATGAAGTGTTCGGTTGCGATGGCGTCAAGTCACGCGTACGACAAATCCTCTTGGGCGAAGATCACCCTGCCTCGCGCCCTAGTTACTCACACTGCGTGGCATACCGGACTCTGATTCCCATGGCCCAAGCCATCGAGGCCCTAGGCGAGTACAAGGCTATGAACCAGCACAACCACGTGGGGCCCAACGCGAATCTGCTGCACTACCCGGTGGCTAACAACGCCATGCTTAATGCGGTAGCTTTCGTCAGGGACCCAAACAAGTGGCCAGATGATTCACAAACGGTGGCCCAGGGCACGCGGGATGATGTCAAAGCAGCGTTCGAGGGCTGGTGTGCGCCGGTGCGCGACCTCATCGAGCGCTTCCCCGACACAATGAGCAAATGGGCCATCTACGATCTCTGGGAGTATCCGGTCCCACGATACAACAATGACCGACTATGTCTAGCCGGCGACGCGGCACATGCGACGAGCCCGCACCACGGAGCCGGTGCGGGTCAGGGCATCGAGGATGCACTATGCCTATCAACGCTAATGCGGGAGGTCGTGGCCGAAATCCGCGAGCATCCGGAGGCCAAAGCTAAGGCGCTCGCGGCAGCTTTCGGAACATACGATGCCGTGCGACGTACACGTAGCCAATGGCTCGTCAATAGTAGCCGGCGGGTGTGCGATATGCACCAGCAGGTAGAATGGGCCGATAACGCCAAGATGACCAGGGCGGAAACGGCCTTCGAGGAGATGAGAGACCGTACTTTCAAGATCTGGCATTTCGACTACGAGGCCATGCTGAGGGACACGCTGCAGGGGTACAAGCAGCGTAGAGGCTGGGCAAACGGAGTCGTCAAGACCACAGCAATCTATTAGTGAAGTAGGCCGAGCTTATTCGGTCTCCGAAAGACGGTAGAATTGAAGAGAGGCGGGCCTGGAACGCCAGTTGAAAATTTGGCGACTCAGTATTTGTTTTGAGCTTTGGAATCATATCATATTTGTGCGATCGATCCAGCAAGCCACCGGTCCAGACTATGCTAGGCACTAAGTTAGACCTAGCTACTCGTTTCCAAGATGGTAACTGTAGGCGCGGAGCATCGGTCCACGAATCAAAGCTAGGGTGTTAAAGGAATGTTGTCTTATCTCGATAATTTCTTGCCGTCCTTTTAGTGGACTTGTTCGTGAAAACCGCATCGTGTAACCTGGAGGCCCGCGTGCGCGGAGCGAATAGGTAGTAAGGTAACACCTGTCCAGCGCGGAGGACCCCGTATGCATCCTTTGACTCTTGCTTCCATTCCCCTTTACCAGACGCATAGCATCGGAAGTCTCGAGATATGCTGGTCCACTCTAACATACCTCATGAGCCGATTGTCTGAGCACATAGACGCTTTGTTGGGAGAGGCTTCTCATGCTTGACGCAGGTGCAGGTTGGCCGATCTACGTGCATATTGTTGTAATGTATTTGATAGACGCGTACACTGCAGCAAACGCTGAGGTTCCCACCGCCCAAACCGAATGCAAGGAATTCGGATTGGCTAGTCTTTACGTGCATCGGAATGGCGGTCCGTGGCTGGTGAAGGCATATTGTTTACATAAAAATGAGGGTGACCTGATGCTAATGCATGAATGCTACCTAGGTATTCTGTATGTTCCCCAAATGGATGAAATTAGCGAACGAGGCAGTCAGGACCCATTGAGCCGCCAATAACATGAGATAGTATCACGCCTGGTACTTCTGCCCATACTACAACACACTGTGCGCCTATGAGAGCTGTACAGTGAGATGCCATACCAATATGCCGCGTAACCCTGTCACGCGCTAACAGTCCCAAGTTCGTACTGTAACATCACACGTGGAAGGCACGCGAGCAGTCTCCCCGCACTTACCGGGTATTCTCCGCACGTGCTAGGCGCGTGCTAGTTACCAAGTCTAGTACCGCATATCAGGGTGATCCTAGGAAGCATTCGGCAACCAGCTTTTCTTGGTAACTTGGCAAATTTCAACGGTTACCGAAACTATGCCGTTCAAGTTGGAACCCTCTTTTATTTCGGCAGGTGTCCCGAGACATTTGATCTAGACGTAAATAATAGTATCGTGATAACAGTACACAGAACCAAGAGAATTAAAAGCAACAAGTTTATCTTCAACGCAAGATAGAGAACGCTAGGAGGCTCCTCCTGGTGAGAACTCAATTTAAATGAGGTAATTGCTGTTTTCAATTGTTTTATTCGGGCTTTTTTCTTTCTTTCTTTTGTCTATGCATCTCGCCTCCGATACGCACTACTAGGTCAGCACCTAGGCTTTATAGTTGTAAAAGCCGCGGCCTAGGTTGTTGAAACGCTTGATATCATTCATTACCTCCTGGACGAAAGGCAGACGCTTTTCTACCGACTCGTCTAGTCCGCTTTGCGAATTCAGCAACTCGGAGCATAGTGATAGCGGAATTGGCATGAGTGGATGTATCTGTGGGGATTTAGCCGTGAGCGCGAAATTAAAATCATTGGCTCTACCTACTTTGAACCAATTCACCTGAGCTAATTTCTTGGCAATGCTGACGACCTCCTGGCCGGCCAGCGAGGAGCGTCGAGCGTACTCTGCAACAACGAAGCCACTATCATCAGCTGCCGAGACGGCGGTCTCGGCAACTATCGGAACCTGCGAGAAGAGGACCGTTGCACGCCACATCAGGCTAACGAACAATAGTACCGGGTCGGCTTCCTGCATAGTCGGAGGATATTTGAGGGAGAAGGCGGCCATTCTGGGCATCATAACGGAGTTGATCAGTTGATGGCGGTCCCAGAAGTCCCGTGGCGGGTTCGGCTGCGTGGCCGCGAGATGTTGGTGCGACAAAGCGCGACCGGCCATGGTAGCAACAACGATGCACTCTGTAAAGGGCGACGTCTGGTTGGCGTCCTTCGATGCGATGGCATCGGCGAGACAGCCCGACAGCACGTACCCGTCATTCTGAAACGCAGCTTCGGGTGCAGGAAGGCGAATGATATTCTATAGATGGACAACAATCGGATTAAGTTAGCAGCCTAGACCCCTAGTTGTAAAGAGTATAGGGCGAAGGGTAGCTTTTTTATGCTTATTACCTGTTCACTGAAAGTTGGGGGCGACCCGCTTCGGAGGCTCATGAAGCGATCGAGACAGTATGCCATCCAAAAAGTTCGACGCTTTTGTTCCATCTCAATCCACTGTGCCGGTGCACATTCCGAGCCCAAGTCGTTCGTGTATCGTGCCCAGTCTAACTGGATGAGTCTAAAGGCACGTCCAGCGCTAATCCATCCGCGGCGAAAGTCAATAAACATGAGCTCGTGGATGGCAAGCAAAAGCAAAGCCTGCACATGTTCAATCTCCGTCGTGGTTGGACTTGCCAGCCCTTCCTCGGGATCCCTTACCAACCTCCGGGCCTCACAATACAGCAACTCTCCCATACCTTGGTAATGTGCCGAGGCCGCCGCCGCCGCCGTCCATAAGGTATATTGCAAACATAGTTGTTGCCTTGTCTTAGTCGTCTGCCGTGCCCAAGACGAATATCGTCCTTGGTGTATTATTGGCATACAAGAATCCACGCGATCAAAATACAACTGATCTCTATCTCTAGTTAGCATCCCATCACATCCTGATAAATCTTCGCATAGAATAGAGTGGGATAAACCCTTACTCCCACACCGCTACTTGTACCTCGACAATTTTAGTACTCGCAATAGATTTATATACTTACAATTCCGCCTGCATCAAGGTCGATATGTTGGTCGTACAGAACCCGTTCGCATCCTCAAAAGCCGCTAGGCTGTTCAAAGCTTCTGGCGAAGCTACATCATCAAAGGCTCGTGTGGGGGGGACCGAAACTGCGCTCTCCGATCCTGTCGTAGTACTTCCAGTCGAAGAGCCGTATGGCGGGGCGATTGCGAGGCTAGCATCGTGCAAGAAACTCTCTGTGTCGATAGTGGGAAAATCCCACTGCCAACCCAGCTGCTCTACGTCGGGTGCGAAGAGGTCGTCCGCCCCGTTGTCGACGCATACAGGCTCAGCGTTATCCCCATCCGCTTGATGTTGGTTCACGGCACCCTCGAGTGCGGCTGCCGTCCACGAGACATATTAGTCGATATGTAAAGGTCAGGTATTCGAGGCAGGTTAAGATGTACGTGCCTATGCGCGCTTGCATGGCTTTTAAGTAGCCGCGCTTGGGTCCTCGAGGTGCTCGGGTTGTCGTTGTGAAGCAAGCAACGCCAGCAGCAGCGCAAACGCCGCACTGAGGATGCTGGCGATCACACCGCAGCTTTCTTCGCCGGCATTCTTCGCAGGCGCCACCAGGTCTTTGCCGCGATGGCGTACCTGGCGCCTCGACCCGCTGCGGCATGGTCGTGTGCCCCGTGCTTACGCAAGGCTTTATAAGCTGCACTGGACAGGGGATCGTGGAGAAATACGAAGGGGAAGAGGAAGGAGGTACTCACTTGGGGCCGCCTCAACGTTACGGTGTGGTGTGGTGAGGGCGATGTTGGACTCGGGTGCAGGAGACTATTCTTGTCGAAAGCACCGATGATGTGGGTAACAATTCGGATTTATCATCACTTATATAACATAAATATGCACTTAGGAGCCGGGTGTGACTCGAGCCATGAGGACCAAGACACCAAGAGTCGGCACGAAGCTGAATTGACGGATTTTCTACCGACAGAAATGAGGCGTTGGCCTACCTATGTAATAGCTAGGGCTAAAGACCTCAAGCTCGATCGGCACGATCGGCATGGCTCAGGGCCGTCTTATCACGAAAGTGAGATATAGGTAGACTACGGCAGCGCGTTGTGCCTGTTAAACAGATGTTTCTGATCGTCGTCTACTCTGTATATACTGTATGCGTTAGCGTAGCATCGGGTGCCATGCGCAAAATCCTACGAGAGAACCATGTGTCACAGTACCTAGTCGCCATGGTCCGCATGCCGTCAACCAACATGGGAAGACGTAAGATCCGTGTCGGGGGTGTCCGGCGATGGTAGCTATCACCGATAGACAGGGTGGATATAAGCCGTTCGGCCCTCGATTCGGCCTCTACTGAGCCAGTTTCGTCTTCACAGCCACGAGTTCCACCCGCAGGTATCACAGATATGACCAGAACTATGATGATATCAATGATTAAAAATCAACATTGAGAACAGTCTCTCAGTCATCGTGGGATGATGGTCAGCGACAGTCCAATTCAGGCAGGGATTTTCAAGGCCGCTTTGGCGCTCCTTCATGTCTATGGTACGGGTAGGTATCTCCAGCGGACTGGTGCGGTGTCTATTCGATGACAGTATCAGTAAGTTACACGGTCACATCTGCGAAGATGACAGGTTCCGGTGTGGGGGTGGAGGCGACGGTCCAGAGGAGGGACGACGAGCCTTGGCAAGCCAATCTCGCTCACCGAGGAGGATCAAAAACAAATACCTGAATACCTATTAAATACCTATTGGCGGTAAGTGATTTGTTATTTATAGCGAGACGCAGCCTTGAGAAGCTTTGGATTGAGAGGTTGTCGGCCAGACGGGGATGTGGGGAGATGGGGTGGTCTTGGTACCATCTCCTCTTCAGCCCGGTGCCGTGGTCGTCTTATTGCTAGAGGCTTGGCAGCAGCTGTACCAACATATATGTGCCAGCTGCAGGGCCTAGGCCACCCCTTGCGGCGGACCCAATATTACTAAAGCAGCACCTGCCGAGGTGACGAAGCAAAGACACTTACTTACATCAATCTCCTAACACTCACATGTAGCTGAATCGTAGCCGCAAATACAATCTCTTGGTGCTGCCTAATATATAAACTAGAATAAATTTGGTCACATGTTACACACATGTTACGCACAGGGGTGCAGTAACGTCCTAGGTTTCTATTCTAGCCATGCTTTGCGTACCTAATAACAGAACACTTACTTACTTCACTACACAACCGCAACGCGGGCAAACTTGCCGCACCGGGTGCTCTCTAGATTAGTCGTAGACGCAAATGTGCGGCAAAGGTTTGAGATAAGTAGCGCGCTCTAACCTCTGACGAATATGCATACGTCTGTCTACCTAAGCAATATGGTGGATCTGATCGACCGGGACATAATAACACCATGAAGGAAGGCCCTGTCAGCATCTTCAGATGCGTATCTGGCGTATCTAGATAGACACACCGAAGACAACATCTACACGGAGCGAGTTAGAAACCTCCCTGTCTCATTTCACATTGCCTTAGGCAGCCCTATGAGACCTACGCATAACAGGTACGTGTGATTCGATGTAGATACCTACATATGTACCTTGTAGAGCACCAAGGTACCCGGTAGGCCATTCCAATTTATCTTACTTAAGGTGCCTGCGATGGTATGTAGTACAGTCAAGCTCCACCGAAGCTTCATGATAGGTGGGGCACAGAGGTACTATACATGACCCACTCGCTCCCATTGGGTGCCCCTCTTCCACCCCAGTTCCCCAGCATTCATGATCCAGCAGATGGGGCCATAAAAGGCACAGTATACAGCACGGCTCGGAATATCAATAATGATGCGATAGACCGAAGGGCCGGTGACTTTTAGAGCCTTGCCTTAGTACTTTATTCCAAAGACTCATTTCTAGGGCATTGCCATAAGCATCATCACCAACCATCAGCCACTTATACCGAGCCGCTCGGGTTCGGAGAATCACCCACAACATGTGTAATCCGGCCGTTATATCTCACGACCACTACACGGGCACTATACGGCTCGTAGAGATACACCACGCTAGACGCATAGACGCAGGCGCCTTTGCGGTTACGTGCAGTTGAATTGCTCTGGTGGAAGTCCGAATACAAGATCAATCATGATATCGCTCAAATGTCCTGGTCTAGTCCGCAGCCACCCTCGTTGGACAAGCATTCTTGTAGCACCACGACTCTCTATCTTATGCGAAAGCCGTAAAAACAGCCAGAACCATCATCGTCGAAGCTTGCGCCTTACTGCATATCCTTCCAAGAACCCCTGGCCCCGCCTACATCCAGAATCACGCACCATCACCATGGCTTCAGGTAACAATGTGGCTGCATTCATCCCACACGCCAAGGCCCATCCATTCGAAGTAGGGCCCGCTCCCGTCTGGACACCGGGCCCCAATGAAATTCTAGTGAAGAACGAAGCCATCGCCATCAACCCCGTCGACGGCAACCTCCAGTATGGTGCCTTCTATCCGCTCAACTACCCTACTGTCTTGGGCCAGGATGTCGCCGGCGTGGTTATCTCCGTCGGTTCTAGTGTAACTCGCTTCCAAGTAGGCGACCGTGTTGTTGGGCATGCCACAAGCATGGCCAGTGGGCGACAGCAGGATGGAGGTTTCCAGCTCTACACCACTCTGCAGACCAACATGGTCAGCCACATCCCAACCAACATGTCGTACGAAAACGCTGTAGTGTTACCCTTAGGTCTCTCGACTGCTGCAGCTGGACTATTCCAGAAGGGTTTTCTAAACTTGCAGCTCCCGCTCGAGCCAGCTCGCCAGCCTACCGGCAAGACATTACTTGTCTGGGGTGGCTCTTCCAGTGTTGGTAGCAACGCCAGTAAGCATGGCCTTGGCTTTCCCGTCCACCACCCACTTCTAGGCTAACCGTTACGCGTCACACAATAGTCCAACTGGCCGTCGCGGCAGGGTATGAGGTCATCACCACAGCCTCGGCTCGCAATTTTGACTATGTGAAGAAGCTTGGCGCGTCCCAAGCATTTGACTACAATAGTCCAACTGTGCACGAGGACTTGTTGAACGCCTTCAAGTCAAAGACATTGGCAGGTGTTATGGATTGTATCGGAGCCCCGGCCTGGGCGACTTGCGTTGACGTAGCATTGGTACGTCATCTTCTCAGGAACGCTACAAAAGTCGATTGGCTGATTCCTAATCTTCTCTTTCCGTTCACAACAGAAAACCCAGGGTAACAAGTTCGTCGCGACAACGAAGCGTGGCTTCCCGGATCCGCCTAAGGGAGTAACTCTGCAAGCTGTCTTCGGACTCACCATTAAGGATGATGAGACGGGCAAAACTATGTATGAGGATTTCCTACCTAAAGCGCTAGAATCGGGTTCCTATAAACCCGCGCCAGAGCCGCTGCTGGCTGGTCAGGGACTTGAAAGCGTGCAAGCGGCTGTCGATCTTCAGCGAGCTGGTGTATCTGCTCGCAAGGTTGTAGTCAAATTGTAACGGGCGGGCACAAACGCTTTCTGGGAAGGCGCTCAATCAAGACGAAGAAAATGGCAAGAATGGTAACATCGCATAACCGAGACTTTCGCTATCTAAGACCTTGCAAATTTAGAACAAAAGTTACACATTCGCATAACACACTATACTATAACTAGTCAGACGTGACTTCAGCGGCGTTCATATTTGCCGTCTTACAGTAAGATGATGATGCAGTCTCTATCAAGTGAATAGTTGTTGTTGTCAGGCCCTGCAGTGGATGGCAGATAGATGCCGATTAGGATCAATCACAGGTAAGCTTATAAGCACATGCGTCGAACAGTGCAGTATAGGATACACAGCTAAACCTTACACGGAAAAATGTCCACCGGGCTGCATCGCATATCTTACATAATAAGTACCCTGCCATAATTGACCCTTGTTTCAAAGAGCAGACGAGAGTACCACAGCATAGACCCGCTTACGCCACATGGATATCGGTCCTCGAGCCGGCCGGTCAGTCTTATCCGCAGCTCTACCGCTGATCGACCTCCCTGAGGTTGAGAGAAGGAGTCTAGACTACCTGCACGGTCCCAAAGAATATGCGAGTATGCGAGCCTTGTCATACGATCTTCAACGCGATCTCCTCTCCGCGGAAACAGCTAATAACGCTCGGGGCGTTCTCTCCCTCTTTCCTCTATTTCAAATTCAGACTGTTCCTTCGTCAACATCGTCTGACATGACGGCTCTCTAAGATAGTCTGATAGGTCAAAGCGAACCCTTCTCGTCACATTACTTATACGGAACACGCACGTAAGAAATCCCTTCACATTATGTTTTATAGACGACAGCGTTGAGTAAACATGAGGTGCGGTGGAAATGCCGCTTGCTTTTGTTTGTATTTTCAGATATCACCCTGTAACCTACTCTAGAATGAGCAACCATAGTAATTCTATCTTTATACCCCTCCTTCCTGTAGGTTCCCTATCAAGCTCACCCCGATCGTCTTTTCTATTACCCGTTTGAACTGTTGAAACGGAATGGAGGTGCGAATGCCTCAGATCATGGCGAAGCACGGAGGCTAGTAAGCCGTTGGATTTCTGCACCTGTGCTCGCGCGTTCTTTCGCCTTCTCATGATATGTTATGTACTATTCCCATCATGAGCTCACAAGACGGGAAACAGCTGATTTAATGACCTAGAAGTCTTAATGACGAAACAAGATCAGACTCTGGCAGCTTTGGGCCCGACCAGTACTGTCCGGGCAATGACGTATAGCAGCGACCCCGCCAACATCGTGATTCCGGTGAAGAGCTGTAGGCCGAGGTAGTGCTTCCCGCCGCTGATAGCGCCTCCGATAGGAGACCCCGTCAATGCGCCCACGGCAGCGAAGAAGAGATTGACGCCATTGCGCGTCCCGATTTCCCTGATGTCGCTGATCTGAGCCATACACGCAGGGAGCAGAGAAATAATGCCACCTGAAGAGAAGCCAAAGATACCGCCGTACACGATAATCGCAGCGGTAGACTTGCTACCTGGAATCCATAATGCCAAGGTAATAATACCGGACAGAGCAGAGATGAAAATCATCGTATTGTACCGCCCGAGACGATCACCGAAGAATCCGGGCAAGATACGGCCAGGAATACTTAAAGCGTTCAGAATGGGCAGAATATAAGGTACAAGGGTAGGATCGGCACCAGCATCCTGGGCTTGCAGGATTAGGTAGTTGAATGGTAAGAAAAGACCCCAGAATAGGAAAAATGAGGCTATCACCACGATCACGAACTTGAGTTCTTTGAAAGGCGACACGTAGTCTGCAAGTCGCAACGGCTTAGGGCGCGGGGGTAGTCTCGATTTGACCGTAATGCAGCTGATACCGCAAAGGGCCAGGAATATGAAGCCCAAGGTACGGATAGTCCACGGGAAGCCAATCTGGGGGATAAGCTTCTCCATCATGATAGGTAGCACGACACCGCCTAGGGAGCTGCCAGAAACCATGATACCGAGAGCCGTGGCACGCTTCTTGAAGAACCATGTGATGACCGAGTTGGTTGCGCAGTTGAAGACGGCGCTCGCGCCGAGGGCGAGCACGATACCCTGGGAGAGGATGATCTGGTAGTACTCGGTCGACAGCGAGAGGACCATGAGCCCGAAAGAATAGACAATGGTGCCAATGACGAGAATCCAACGAGGTCCATAACTGTCGAAGAGGCGTCCCATCTGCATGCTCGGTTAGAATCAAGTCATACGAGAGGTACCCGGTGTAAGTACTTACGATAGCATTCGACCCAGTCACGATGAACACGTGAAGCGAAGGGATCCAGCTGACTGCCGAAGCCGAGTAGTTGGATAACGGGCCATCGAGGTAGTACTCTTGGAAAACACCAATGCAGTTCACAAGACCGAAGGAGCAGAAAAGAGCTAGGAATCCACCGAACACTACCAGCCAGGCTTCAAACCCGCCGTCCGGGAAGTCGGCCGGGTTGAAACCCGTCGGGGCAGCCGGAGCCGGTGCCGGTGCACCGTCGCCCTCGCCCTTCTCTGAATCCGTGTTAACGCCCTGTGCTGACACATCTTCTATGACCTTCTCCTGCTCCTCCATGTTCTTCTCCTGCATTGAAGAACCAGTTGACCCGGTATCGGGCATTATGAGTAGTACTATGGGCGGAGGAGATTCTTGAGCTGTTAAGATTGGCTTTGTTGATTTTAGGTCTGCGATGTTCTGTTCTCGGAAATATGTTTATCGACTCAAATGGTGACGGTACTCTGCGCTGATATACTTAACGCGCAGTCGTCGAGAAAATGACTGAGGATGTTATACGTGAACAATGGAGGAGCGGCGTCATTGATAATGCCTGTCTAGCGCGACTAATACTAATTATACAATGGTAGATAAATGGAGCAAAAATGCCTAGCTCGGTGTTAAGCCGTCAAGCAACCCCAAATCTGCCCAAACATTCCTATAGCTCTAGGCAATGCAACCCTAACAATGTCGGCGATTGGGTACCTACTTTCGGTAGTAGATAGCGAGTTGCATGGGGAGCTCATTTACAGCTACCTCCCGCTCGGTAAGTATCTAGCCCCGGTTCGGAATTACTCTACAGCTGTTATTCTATCGCCGGCTCTTGGAACAATGGAACTAGTAGGTAGCAAACATATAGTTGGTCCCGTCATAGCTCAACAAAGGACTTGATCCAATTACCTACCCGTCTCTTTCACCGCATCGAGATTATTAGGAAAGAGCGGCAAAAAAAAGAAATAATCATCGATCGTAGACATTTTTCTGTCAAGTGTAGGTACAAGCTATCTGCCTACCTTGACAGGGATCCTATGTGAGCGTCATGAATGATAAGACGATTGATGGATAGACGGCTGGGATAGACTCCTGTCATCCTTGCATGACGTTAGCTCGGCACCAGTGCCGACTGCGCTAGCGTAAACCCACTCATACTTACAATCCGCCGTGGGAGAAAGCTTGAGATACTCCGACCCGATGGGAAGATGTAGGATTTCTCACTCATCAGCTAAAGAATTTTCATCATACCGCATGACGGGTGGAGGGAAGAAAAATGTAATCATACAGTGTAGACACCTATACCCGACCGTATGGAACAGGCTGATTGGCTGTAACCCATGTCTTGGCCCTTGCATCGACTTTGAAGTGGTGCGGTAAGCCCACACATTCTTCCCGGCAAACGGGTACCCTAGCGTTTTCTACCCTGGCTTCCAACTCCACTATAGTTATCACTAGGATCGTGTAATCAGCCAATTCCTCTTTGAATCTCCGCAAAGCAACTCGAGGCGTGAATGAATAACACTGAATTTTCTAAGCGAATAGGAAGTCTCGTGGGCTTTAGTAGCCAATAATCATAGTCAGTTAGTTTATTTGATTACCACCATGGACGCATTGTAAGACGGATTAGAACATAATACTCTAGAAACTTAGGACTTGACCCATGAGATGCCATATTCTGGTCGACTGTAGATCAACAATGCAGTCAGCTAGCTACGCCGCTTCCATACAGAGTATTTGCGTGGACATACATAGTACATGTGCGTACGTTTCAACATAATCTTATGGCCTGTTGAAGAGACAGGGCTGCATATTAAGCTGTGCTCTCGGCGATCCGAGATCTCGGCTCGGATCGGCTCGGTTTAGTGTCGCGTTGGCGGATATATGTAGTCTCGGTCGTCGGCGCTCGACACAATCAACTCAGAGCACAATTCCGAGCGTTCAGCCCATAGACAGCCTCTTCGGTGTTAGGACAGCCAGCCAACTGCAAGCCACGCGGACCGTCGTCTACTATGTAGCGAATCAATAGCCTTGAGTGCTCGCTTCCTCTCAATCACCGACCGAGCAGGACCGTTATGGACCGTAGCCTAGCCTCTATTTGGCAAAATACGGAGATATGGATCCTTAATATTAACGCCGAAGAACCGAAGACCTAGCGGTAGAAAGGAACTAGCCCGATCCGGTCGGTGAGCTACTTATGATTGGCTGGCTTTAACGTATCAGCCACGATACAATATCGCGATTGTTCAATCAGCTATAATTCAACCGCAACACGAAGTTTAAAAAAAAAAAAACGGAAAGATCTATACGACGATACAGACGCATCGAATATCGAGGCCAGGAGGGCCGATTGTTCAGCGCAAAAAGGATCAAAAAGCTATCACGCTTCTAAATTTAAGCGACCTATTGAGTTATTCTCTTCTTTACGCCAAAAGATATTTTTAAAAAGGATTTATATCCGATATCGTTTTCGTATCGTATACTTCGGCTCTCGGAGTTTTTTATTCGATATTGCGATGAGGCTATAACTTGTTGAAAATCACGTTGTTGTGTAAGGGGATGGTCACAAAGGGTGGCTGCAGATGCACTTATCTACAAGGGTATTATGTACCATCGTGTACTCTCATATTCATCACTAGCCGAAGCTTCTGAGTCAGGATAGCGGTTGTTAAACTACACATTGCTGTTAAAGAGCGCAATGAACTCTTTTTTACTTCTAAGTTGGCACTTGACATGCAACTCCAACAATTTCTAGCGTTATCATTGCGTCAACATACGGTTTCTTAGAAAGCTCTGCTTCGTCGATAAAGAGGAAGGCCTAATAACGTCGCGGTGAAGCCCGCTGACTTAGAATTTAATGTTAGAATTTCGGGTTATAGTAGTATATGGGCGATAAGCCATCGTTTTAGTGTCACATCACACGTGGTCGCCAACGCAGTGCCCTTTTTCTCCAGAGCCTCAGACAAGGGCGTGTGATACCCAGCGCCCTCACCTATTCACCGAACCCAGTCTATTTCTAGCCGCGTCCAGACGCATGAAGCCTAGTAGGGCTTCCAGAGTCCGCACCTGTACGGCGTAACTGTAGCTTTCTCTATGTCCCACACGTCGGCCTTAGCCAAGGGATCTGCGGCCAGCATCTGCCACACCTCGTCTGCAGTTCCCGTTCGGAAGATCAACACGCTACCCGTGATTGAAAGCCCTTGCTTGGGGTCTTCGGGATGGCCCGTGAGTGTGGGACCGGACAAGATGAGAGAGCCAGCCTCTAAGAGGGGCTTGTTGTGCGTCAAGTGCGCCCCGAGATGCTCCATCCGCGTCTTTAGTGCACCGGGCTTGTCTGGGAGGTGCACTAAGAAATCATTTTGCCCGGGCATCTTTGATGGCAATGTTGCGTTTCTTGAAACTTAAGGATTGATTTTCAAAATATCGGAAAGATGACAAGAGTAGTGGTACAAGAGGCAGAACTGCTGTCAGTCCTTGGTGGAAGGGAGGGCTGTTTGGGAGGATCTTTTTAAAGTTTACTGGGCCCCCTTATTGCGGCTTCGATACCGAATGAGAGTAAATGCAAAGAGCTTACGGCGCCACGGCACTATTTACAATGAATCATACAGCAATCTCCGTATAGCAATGGCGGGGTAGTACTAGGTAGCAGCAGTTCCTGTCAACCCGATGCCGATGTGAGTCTCGGATGAGATATTCCGAATTTCTCCGAGGCTTTCTATTGAAAACTTTTGAAGCTACGCTTTCTTTCTTAGGGTATACCGGGCATTTTAAAGGCACTATCATTATCCGGGCAATGCCGACGGATGCCGGGGCGGAATATCTCACTGAGACCTAGCCGTCGCTCATTCTAAGGAGCTGATCGCCACAGCATTAACTCAGGTCTAATTTGTGAACCCATCAATACCCTGGAATTGAGCCAAATCCCGCGCTCTTCTTCACAATATCTCCGGATCATGCCATTATGGCTCGATACAGGATGTGATATCTATCAAACTAGAGATAGCGTAAGTTGTAATTGAATACGTAAGGCCCCCGAGAATTTTTGTTACCGTCATAATAGGGTGTCATTTCCAGTTAAACATCGTATAAATGTTTTCTTCTTCCTTTTCATGAACCTCCAACACCGGACATAGCCGGCCGCGTAACTAAGAACCTAGAACTATCGAATCTGATCTCTGATATTCTCTGATTATTCAAACAATCATGAGTACCACCGTCGAAGCGATCCCAACTGTGGACATTAGTCCTTTCGTCAACAACGCCCCAGCCAAGGAGCTACTAGAGGTTGTTAAAGCTGTGAAGCATGCATGCACAACCTATGGCTTCTTTTACCTTGTTGGCCATGGCATCTCCCTAGAGGAGCAGAACAGGGCACTTGACTGTGCGAAGCTCTTCTTCACCTTGTCTCAGGAGGAGAAGATGGACGTTTGGATCAAGAAGTCACTCGGAAAATCGCACCGTGGTTATGAGCCACCGGGAATTCAGACTCACCAAAAGGGCTTGCTGCCCGACACTAAGGAGGTTAATACTCCTAGAATGGTTGTTGTTAAAAATACTTACGCGTACTCTAGGCCTTCATCATCGGTGCTGAGGTCCCGGCGGATGACCCTGAGGCTGGGACGTTCTCCACGGGACCAAACCTGTGGCCCAAGTCCTTGCCAGTTGATAAGTTCCGAAATCCCATCATGGAATACCAGGGCAAGATGCTTGAGCTGGTCAAGATTTTGCTGAAGATCCTAGCACTTGGCTTGCCCGAGGAGTGGGGATGCCCGCCCGATGTGTTTGATGAGCTCGCCGTCAACCCCTCCATGCCGATGCGGCTGCTTCATTACGCACCCCACGCCACCCAAACCGATGTTCAGTTTGGAGGTATGTGCACTTCTCATCCGTACCCTTCACTGGGAGTAATGGAGATAAACCTGCAATTTGTTATACTAACCTGTTTACTTAGTTGGCGATCACACGGACTTCGGCTGCATTGCCGTCCTGCTGCAGGAGCCAAACAGAGAGGGCCTGCAGGTCTGGTATCCTCCGACCAAGACCTGGATTCCTGTCCCCGTGAAGGAAGGCTCATACGTCATCAACATTGGGGATATGATGCAGAAGTACACGGCTGGGTACTACCGCAGCGCTCGGCACAGGGTCGTCAACGGGGGTAGGGAGCACCGTTATAGCGTCCCGTTCTTCCTAAACGGCCAGCTGAAGCTCAATTGTAAGGCTCTCGACGGCTCTGGCGTCGAGACTGTGGTCGGCGAGCACATCAGACAGAGACTCATTGAGACCATGGGAGACAGCGGCAACGCGCTCAAATGAGTCCGCTCGGAGATACGTCGTTCTAGAGATGATGATTCAACTCGGTAGTAGATAACTGTGATTTTGATATGCCTCTCGTTTATTTAGTAGTCCTAGTTAGGTCATTCTGTCCTAAATAAACAAGTCTGTCGCAAGATGCACTCAATGTTCTATGATAAAGAGAAAATAGTATTCACTACCCGATAACTTCTGCACAACTGGCATGGAAATAGTGGCAAAACCGCGTAATTGTGACTTCAAGGATGATGCGCTGGCTTTGGAATTCGGGTTTGCTGCTACGATGCGCGTTTATTTGACTACGTCCCACGACCGAGCGGTCACATGGGTGATAATCTCTTCGATTTCTACCTGCATCATGAGAAAACTCCATGTCACTGCAATTGATACAATTCTGTTTGCTAGCATGAAGGATGAGTGTTCATGAGATTACAAAAATGCAGGGAGAACTACGTGGGGTTGCCTACCTAGAGTCGGCTCCGGCGAGGATAAACCCAATGCACACAATACGGTCGGTCTCCATGTAAACAAGTTGCAGAAAAGACGGCGCGGCGCCGAGGCTTGTATTCCTAATTAGCAGTCCTCGCCGGAAAATTCAGCTATTGAACAACATCTTTCAGCTCCCCCACATGCTCTATGCCTTTTCCCGCTCCCCGACTCGGCTCGGCGAAACAAAGAGAACGCAACCTCGCAGTGGACCCAGAAACGACCGAAGGAGCAAATTCCGCACCGGCAATGAACGCTTTCTACGGAAGGGTCCCATCAAGATGACTCGCAATAGCAGCCAACACGATGCGGCGCAGCTTCTTAATAAATGAAGTCGCTTTCGCTTGCCTTCGATCAACCTAGCCGATCACCCCTTATCAGACAGCATCAACGAACCAACAAGGAGCCAACAGCGAGTAGATACAAGGCCGGCAGCCATAGTCAGAATGACCATCTTCCATATCGTACTATTCAAGTTCAAAGATGAGCTCTCGAAAGACGTAGTCGAAAAAGTGAGTTAGCTCCCTTTCTGCTGGCAGCTGGGACACGCGAGGTAGGCTGACGTCATACTGTCCAGGCGTCCGAAGGCATGGTTTCCCTCGAGGCGAAGCTTCTACATCCCGTGACCAAGAAGACCTACGTGAGGAACAGAATGGGAGGCATCAATAACAGCCCCGAGGGCAGAGCTGTGAGTTCTCGCAACCCCCAACCCTCACTACACATGTAGCTTGAGAGACGCGACGGGCATAAGCTTATTATTATCATGATCATAGCGCGGTTTCACGCACGGATATATCTGCGAGTTTGACAACGAGGAGGACAGGACCTATTATTTGGAGGCTGACCCTGCGCACATCGAGTGGGTTCAGTACGTCAAACCCTTCATTGCGGATGCTCTAGTCGTGGATTTCGTGCCTGGGGTGCATGTATGATGGCCGGCGGCTCATGATTTAATGTATTGGGCGCGAGAATGAATGAGAAATTGGGGTCGATCACAACGAGAAGTGGAACTACAGTGTTAGAGCCTTGGAAAAATGGCATCTTCATAAGTTTCATCCACAGTTCCGGAACCGAATAAACTACTGCTCATGAATTGCACTTGCTGTCATGTAGAGGAGAATATGTAGATCACCATGATTCAGCACCGTAAAGAACAATACGCGTGTCGCCTGTGAGGTTATATGTTCCAACTCAATCAAGTATTCTATTAGGTTCCAAGGGCAAAACCCATAATATTCTAGACATGCTAGGTAGGATGATAGAATTCAAGGAACATATTTTCCTAGCATAATACACGCATCCTAAGCGTAGGGATTCTTCGCGCGGTAGAATTCTCTATACAATGCATCGAGATGATGGCAAGCCACCGCAACTAAGAGTAACCGCAATCCCCTTGAACACATATCCGAATAGGGATTCTCAATATCCAGCAAAACGTTAGGTTTTGATTCTGTTTTCCCTTCGACTATCTAACTTTTCGCCTCTTATTTGCCCAAAGTACGACCCCCAATACTAGTTGGAATTAACATGGGAGAAATCATGGGAAATTATGGCTGGTGGTTGGAAATAGGCTCTAATTTCTAGTTCATATCATAGATAGCTCGCAGTCAACGTTTATACGAAAGGACACAGCCGTTACTATTACGGAGTACGCTCGGGTTTCATGAATTATTTATTTTAGGCGTAATGCTAAAAATCCAAACCCTGCTGATCCTCAGCAGTAGTTCAGGGATGCCTCTCTTGTCGGCTTCATCTAGCACTGCTAAGTGGTAGGTACGTACTAGGTGATGTATAATCCCCTTGCGCTGCTGAAATGGAAGGCGCGTGAGTCACGCGTTGTATTTACCTAGGTAGCTAGGTAGTTTGCTTGATAAACGAGTGGCGTGGGAAGGCCTCGCCGGGTAGGTACGTCTACGTGACGCTCAATAGTCCTGTAGTCCATTCTGTGAATTCTTAAGTTACTTTCGACAAGCGTAGGTGCAAAAGAAATCTAGGTACCTAGGTACCTCCTATTGACTGCCGCGACCTTGAGGCTGATGCCACGATCAAGGCATATAAGATGTCAATACAACTTGGAAGTGTATATAGTAAGGTACACAAGTATATACGGTATTTTCATGTAATCAGTCTGTCACTCGATCACACTTTTGTAGTTAGCAGATTTCAAAACTGCTTCCTAGGTTGGTACACAGGAGCAAGCATCAATATTAGGCTGTATTACAGCTTGCCGGATGCTTCTGTGATTAAGAATCTAAAACTATTAAAACTGAAAATTCCTAGGTTTACTATTATAGGGCCCAGAAAACACAAGTGAGGATGAGGCATCAGAAATATGCTAATACACTGAGGCCTACGGAGTACGGGATGCAAAGAATTCAATATCATAATAGGAATACACCTACAACCTACTACGCGGAGGTTGTGAGAATGATAGGCTTGTATGGCCTCTCATATGGCTGCATCAGAAATGTAAAATTCTAATAGGTAGGTACATTAATACTTTGGAATAATACCGTACCCTAGGTACCTTCCATGTGCGCGTTTCTGGAATAACGAGGCTGCTCCACGCGCCTTCCTTTAAACTCAATCATATTAGCATCACTGTACTAGCCTCACGTACTTTCCTGTCTGCCCATATACCTACCTACCTACGTACATACCTACCTGCCGATCTACCTGCAGCCTACCCAACTTACTGATTGCGCCAGAAAATTTGTCTATATAAAGGCCTACCTGCCACCCACCTCTTCCCTCAGCCCTCCATCTTTTTTCAACATCCATCAACACTCGAGCAATCCACCTTCGCCCACCACCACTGCACCCGACGATGACCTTTAGAATCACCGACATTCTAAGGGCATCAGCATTGTGAAGCACCTATACCAAGAAGACAAGGTATGTTATTCAAGTCTCATACTAACTTTCCTCCTCATCACCACCACATATATTATACCATATCAGGCCGCTCGCCATCCTTCCTCCCACAAACCCCAACTAGCACCACCACCACCTCAACTACTTTCATCATTTCCCGTCGGTCCAACATTTCTATTCTTGCAACTCGAACACCTTCTCCTCTACTACCATTTCCTGCGACTGCAGCAGTGTCCTCAAACAGCTCCATCAATCTGATCACATCTGTCTCGTCTAGTATTCTTACCCTGTTCCCCTTATCTTTGTATCATTTACAAATTCAAACGCTTTGCCATCACGTCTCCCACCACTTCTGAACTTACTCAGTCGCAATTTCGCGTCCGCATATGCCCCCAATGCCCCATTCCAATTCATGTCACTTGAAAACCCTTCAAACTATCATATCCAGATGCCAACTCAATCCAGTTCGGAATTTCCATCCATCTTCACGCTTGTTACCAATTCGCATTCATAGACTCCTTGTCTCTCAGTACTACCCCTTCAATCCTCTGATATCTGTATCGATGCTACCCCTGCTATTGCCCTGCACTACTTTCATATATTACATCTCATTTCCTCAATCTCCCCTATTTTCCACCCCATTACTCATCCCCGATTAGCATCGGATTTCGCATTTCAATAATAGGGAGAGAAACTAACAATATCATGAGAACAAGACCCATTCCCCCGATGCCGCGTACCCGATTACCGATGATGACGCCACACGACACGACACGACAATACTCGACAACACACTCTTCTCTTTCTCAGATCCTGGAAAGTCCACAAACGGCCAAGCATGCCGCCGCTTGTTTCTTCCGTCGTCCTGGTCAGGCAGGCTTCCGTCGAGATATTCCGCTATTCCCCTGGACCTTGTCATGGCCCCCCCTTGACAAGAGAAAAGCCGTTGATGAGTGCCCTTGTTTGACTCGGACTAAGCACTAGTGCCTGCTCTGCTTGTGTGTGAGGCCACTAAAAGCTCTCTCGTATTATACGGTGGCTTGCAGTGGAATCTCCCTCCGTATGAGAGTCATTCGGGCGGGCAGAGAATCGTTCGGGTTGAGATCCCCGTTTTGGCTTTGCCCGATTCTCTGCCGTGGACTGACCGTTTCTGAGATCGAGTTTGCAGTGTTTTCCTTTGTCTTTCCCTTCCCCTTACGCGTCTCTGTTGTACTTGCTAACTGTCGCAGTCTTCAATTGCATGTCAAGAATGCTCTCAAACGCATGTCAAAAATGCCCTTTAATGCATGTTGATCTTGCTTATAACCTAATTTTTTGTTCATTCAAGGGCTCTGTTCCTGTCACCTGGTATTACACTGCCTCCAGGTGGCGAAACCTCACTTTTTTCATTGCATACTTCAGCTATCTGGGGATGCAAAGAAGAGAGTATACTGCATGTGATTACAATGAAGACCCAGTTCTAGGACAGCTTTCTTTAATTTAGCATGATAGCAATATCCGGAATAACGGATGATGCTACTTTTCGCATAGGCAAAGTATAGTTGTCGCAACGTCGCAATATGTTTCCCGTAATATGCACTCTTTAACTCCTTCAAACCACGCCGAGTTGTAAACCACACAATGAGCTTCCACGGCAGTGTTACTATCCTCTTTACTGTAGATTTATTTTTAGCTAAAATCCTCGTGGTTCCTATCGGATGCGTAAAAACTGCGGCTATTTTCAGCCTATTTAGGTGCTGCACTAATACGCACATGTCGGATACATCCGCAAGAAGCTCCTCGCTACCAACCGACCTCACTCATGAAGATAGGTGGGGATCGCAGAGCCTGGATCACTCTTTTGTAAGCGATGCAGGCTTGTTAGACCCAAACTCCGACGGACGTGCCACTCGCTTACGAGCTGCATGGTGCCGGGTAATAACGTACATGGTATGCTTCGCTTCAAGGGCTTGATGGTTAAGCGTGCCGATATTAATATTCTTGCTGTCGTACTTGTCTATAAGAGGCCACTCGATGGTCCCAACAGATGCTTTCTGCTTTCAAAGTGTATATTGAATCGATTTTCTGTAACTATCATCCATTAATTGAACTTTGCTAATTCAATTAAGATGAGATTTCATTACATTGTCGACGCCAGCCTGCTCCTAGGCATGGTTGGGGCGTTGAATATCTTCGAGAGGCAAACCAATGTCTGCACATGGTCTCTTGCACCAGACGACTGTATCTGCATGAACAGTATGAATGGTGCCATCAGTACGTACTATGTTGTCAGCTATAAAATGGTCTTTCCCCTCTTGCTAGCGATCGGTCGCTTTCAAAATCTATACTCCTTATCGATTGCCATAGCACAAATTCAGATAGATATTCTCACTAATCCTCTGTTATAGTGGTGGACCCTACGATAACTTGTTGTACGGATATGGGTCTCAAGACATCGAACTCAGTGCGCAGTCTCTCAATCCACCGCCAACTGCTACTATCGCTAACTTGCGAGTAGAAATGTCATGTCGATCATGATTTCCGCCAGACGTTCAAGGACTGTTGCAAGTGGTTGGACATCGAGCACTGTATTGGCCACTGTCGTTGAGCGTATTTACTCCGCTCGCGGGGTTGTTGAATTGGCTGTCTTATAAGCCTGATAGGAAGTTGTCCAGGGGGATATTTAGATAAAAAAAGCAACTCTGTTCCGACGCTCCTTAAATTTATACATGCGTCTCCGCTTGTGCTGTTTGGTGCATCCAAATCCGGCATTACTATCATTGAGTCATCAAGTGTATGACAGTTCATGGCGTAAATAGAAGAGAAACCGGTTATGGTGATGAATATTGACTCTAATAAGCTGTGCTCCGTTTCTAGTTTGCGCGTCTGTGCACACAACGCTTTGTTAGGTGAATACCCATCACGAACGAGATATATAATAAAATACGTATTACTATGCTGGCCACCTCTGATGTGCCAGAAAACTTAAAGATAAGATGTAGGGTCTAGAGTCTCGTCACCCGCACAATTGAGCGGTATCCCACTATCACCAGATTTGGGCGATAGGTTCAAAAGATCTGGGCTTCGATGAGATCAATTACCCTGACTGGATGATATTTTCTAGTGCAAGTTTGCCTTATCAGCGCCAAGAGTACCACAACATCCATTTACAACCACTGTTGTTCTCCCGGCTCTATGAGGTTCCTACTCCAACGCACCTTCTTCCCAAAGTATTACCTCTAGGGCCACTAATACCCAAGATATGGCCGTTTCACTGAGGGTCATAAGACTCCTTTGTTGATTAAACATGTTTGTATCAGTGTTGTCCCCTCTGTTTCAGAAAATCTTACATGTGTAGTATCGCCGTCAAAACAAGTTTGTAATGGTTTAACGGTTTGGGAAATCGTACCATAGATGATATAGTCGATCGAACTACCATGAGATCACCGGCTACGCGCATCACCTGGATTGCATTGTAGCACCAAGGCCCCAAGAAGATTTACCCTAACTGTCTTTCATGTTACAAATCAAGTAAAACATCACGAATTTCCGTTGATAAAATGATGACTTCAGCCCACCATTCCAACAACTTTTCTTCGTCACAATACATCTTACGTCTTCCACTTATCCTCAAAAAATCAATCCCACTCCAGCTTCATACGGCGTCAACCACATCTATCAGACCAACGTCAACATGAGCAACTACGCCCGCCCTGAAAATGAAAGAGATCCCGATTGGCTTGAAACTATTTACCAGGCGTATGGTGTCAGTTGGAGCGCATCTAAAGCTCTACGGCTAGATGCCCTTATTAAGGCGCGCAAAGACAATACCTGGCTATATCAGACGTATAAGACTGAAGTCGACAAAGAGATCACCCGAGTGGAGAAAGAAAGAGACGATGCATTGGCGGCAGGGACATACAAGGTCTGGTAGAGGCCCTCGGTGGTATTTTGGTGCGACGATAAGCAGTGTAGACTGCCTTGGATAGCTAGCAGCGGTTTGAAGGGGTTCGGGATGCGGACGGGATGATGGCAGTATTTGGTCAATGCTGGTGTCCTCGATCACTCTTTCGGATACTTGCACTGAAGGATAGGACACTCGCTCTCACTGCTGGATTGCAACTAGTTTTCTGCGGACGAATATGAGGTAGATTAGGACGAATTAAATCAGAGGATGGGTGACCCTCGTTATCCCCATTCTCGGCATGTTGGCCCGATCAACTCCTCCTCTCATGTCTATGAGTGTCGTAGTTCCTGATTTTTCCATACTCTATTCTTGACCCAATCTCCAAGTTGGTGGCGATGTACAGAATGCAGTTCCAGAGAAGGGCAGGAGACACGTGTCGATTTGTAAGGTAACCCAAAGCTGGTAGTAGAGAAATCATTGTGTAGCCATCTGACATCTTGTGTGTTTTGACAAGTCGAAATGTACTACCAATAGCTGTCACAAGGCCTGCTTTTACAAAATAGCTTAGCTTATTTCTTGTAAGATTGTGCAACAACCCCTAGGGACTATCACAGAATATGTTACGGTACTAGTATATAAGGTGCAGACGGTCAGGTTCGTTCGACCTGATAACGTTCTATCTTTTGGTAGTGTCGTGGTTTAGAGAGCTGCACTTCTGTTCCGTGACAGAATACTACTAATTATGCTATATAATCAGTTGGAGGGAAAGACGGCTTCGCTACCTGATTCACGGTTAGAGTTTCTCCCATGTAGAGGCTTGCAGAGCTTTCATCCTAGGAATATCGATGTCTTCAACGCTTATAGGTTATCAATTTTGAACCTTTTCTGCCTCCAGGCTCCCGTTCAACCAGGACGCAAATTTTGATCGTAGCAAAATATATCGTTTCTAAATAGAGTTGACATTCGTCTCGAACTGAGTGCCATCTCTCGGGGCGTTTTAGAATTGAATCAAGACTCAACTGCTTCATAGCCTGTGTCTTTCTAACTTCATATTTGGTATACATGCCTTCTCTTCATTCATAGATTCCGAACCCTACCGTTGCTTTCATGGAAGTTTCAATACGTTATTTTCAAGATTATCTTCAAGATTATCCCTGATTAGCTAGGTGACACTTATCATTCAGTCATGTTATTTAATTTCACGTTGCGCATTTACCGGATCGATAGGTAAGAAAATTATTTACAGATTATCGATAGCTAGGTAGTGAAATAGATTGAAGTGGTGTTTCTGGATGCACGGATACTAAGTTGTCCTTTATTCAAATCTCCCTACCCAGTTGAACGGTTTTCTCCATAGCTAGATGGCGCTAATATGCCTTTAGCTGGCAACCTAAGAACCAGGGTCTATAGGCTCACTTAGCAAGAAGACTAGAGATCCAGTGGTTCAGGTGGTTATATTGACTAGCTAAGTCCCCCCAGGAAGAGCGACCGGGGTCCTATGTACTTATAAGTAATATTAACTAATAAATATATATAATAGGTAGGTCTAAATACTTATAAACTTTTTTAGAACTAATATAATTTTTATAAAAAAAATTATAATTATTTTTTTTTTTAAATTTAAATAAAAGTATTACTATTATTTTAAATATATTAATATACTTTTATATTTAATGTTTTATTTTTTTATTTTAGCTAACTTTTATAGCTTTAAAATACTTTTTGTTTTATTTTATAACTTTAAAATATTTTTTATTTTTTTATTTATAAGCTTTTTTTTAATTATTAATAATTTTAATTTAGTATTATTTTATTAATATATTAAAAACTTTTTATAAAATAATTATTTTTGCTATAAATAAAAAAAAAATTATTTTTATTATATTTATTTATTAAAAATATATTATTAAAATTTTATAGTTTATATATATTATTAATATAATAATTAATAATTATTTAAAGTTTATT
>MU392691.1:0-108465 GCA_022578505.1 Nemania abortiva
ATAGCTTATATATTAATAATTAATAATTAAAATATATTTTAAATAATTATTTTAAACTAAAACTTAAAATTTTTTTTAAAGTTTTAAAAAACTTTATTTTAAAAAATAAACATAAAACTAAAATATTTAGCAGCATACTACTTTTAAATAAATAGCCAATCGGAACAAAAAAACTAAAATATTAAAATTGCTATTAAATATTATTATAACAATTTAAACCTGCTATAAATAGCTATTATAATACTTTTTTAATATGCTTTTAATAATTTAACATAAAATATATTTAATAAAACACTAAATAAAATTGTTTTAAGTTTTAAGCTAACAACTTTATTATTTATTATAAAAATATTTTAATAAATAATAAACTATAAAGCTGTTTAATAAATATATTAAAAAAAAATATAAGCAATAATTAATTTTGCTACTATAAATATAAAAATTTGTTATAACTTAAAACATACTTTAGTAAAATTTAATATAAAAAATAAAATATATTTTAAATTATATAAAAAATATAATTTGCTAAAACATTTTTTAAAAAAATAGTTTTAATAAAAGGTTAGTTTATTAATAATTATTAAATATATTAAAAACTTTATATATAAATTAAACTTTTTATAGTACTAAAAAGTCTACCAAACAATATTAATAATATAACTATATAAACTACTAAAAATAAAAAACCTATATAAAAAAAAACAACTAAAACTAGGTTATATTTTTATAAAAAAAAATAATAATAAATAATAGTTATATAAAATAAAAAAATTACTAAGCAAACATATTTTATAGTTAAATAGCAAACTATAACTAAAATACTTTGTTTACTAAAAAAACTATTTGCTAATATATAACTAATAATACCTATAAAAAATATTAATATAAAACGCTAAAAAATTAGTTTAATAATTTAATAAATAAAACTGTTTTAAAAAAAACAAATTAATTATTAAGTTAAAAAAGCAAAAAAAAGCTAGCCTAGCGCTTAATATATAAAATAAATAAAAAATTATATAAATTATACTAAAAATAAATATAAAAATACTAATACTATATAATAGCTAGGTTTAACATATTTAATAATATAAATATAAAGCTTAGTATAGCACTTTTTTTCTAATTTTATAAAAGCTTACATTTGCTATTAAACATAAAACAGCTATAAACTTTATTTATTTTACTAAAATATTACTAAAACTTTATTTTTTTTTTAATATTAATATTTTTTATATTATAACTAACATTTTTTTTTTTATATATTAATACTTTTAAAAACATACACTAATACTTAAATAGACTTTATTTATTTTAAACTTAGCTAAAAACTAAACAGCTATTATAACTTTTTAACATATAATAAATATAATAAAATATTTTTATAAGCTATATATTATATAACTATAATAAAATACTTAATATAAAACTTTAATTATAGTAACAAAATTAATATATTAGTTTAAAAAAATAAAACATTTATTAATTATTTAAAACAATATAAAACAATATATATTTAACTAAGCTAATAGTTTTTATATAATATAGCTAAACTAAAAATATTTATAAAACAAAATTATTTTAACAAAAATAAAACTAGCCTTTAAAACAAAACTAATTTTTATAACTTTTAAAAAAACGTAGTTTTTTTATATTTTTTTTAATTATATATAAATATTACTAAATTAATAAGTTATTTTATATAAGTTTATTTTATAAATAAACTAGCTAATAATAAGCTTTAAAAGCAAACTAAAATATAGCTAAAACAAACTATTAAAATAAAAAATAATATAAACTAAAAAAATAGCATAAATATACTAGTTAAATATTTAAAGCTTAAGTTTTAAAAAGCGTTCTAAATTATTAAATACTATAATAAAAAATTTAGAATATTTTTTAAAACATTAGCCTAAAAAATAAACGCTGCAAAATTTATATAAATTTTTGCAAACTTAAAAAAACAGATTATTTTAAAATATTAAAAAAAATTTATTAAATAAAATTATATTAAATATAATAAATTTATAAGCTTTAAAATTAAACTATTATTAAATATATAAGCAGTTTTAAAATTAGATTTAAATAATTAACTAATAAAAAAAAAAGGTTTAAAATACTAACTAAAAATACTATTTTTAACAATAAGCTTTTTAATAGTATTAGCTAACTTTGTTATATAGCTGCTAATATTATTTATTGCTTTTTTAACATAAATATTATTTATAGTTTTTTTAACGCTAATACTATTTATAGGTTTTTTAATAATATAGCTATTAATATTTTTATAGCTAGCAGCTCCTACTAATATACTAATAATAAAACAAATATTACCTAATATATAAACAAGCTTAATAAAAACTATAATAGCTAAAACTAACAATATAGTTACTATAATAATAATAAACTTTATATAACAATATAATAATAAACAAGCTAATTTATAATAATTATAAAACTAACTAAATAATATATAACAAAAAAATTTTATATAAGCTTGATTAATATTACTAATAAATATAACAAACATTACTAATATTTAAAAAATAATATATAAAAACTTTTAAACTATTATAAAAATATAAACTAAAAACGCTAATATTATTATTAATTAAATATAAACGTTTATAACTTAAATATTAAAATAAGCTATTTTATTTAAACTTATAAACGTTTAAATTTAATTTATTATAGCAAAATTTTTTTATAATACTAACATATAAAACTTTATAGCACTAAATTATATAGTTAAGCAAATTATTTAAATATTTAATAATAAAATTTAAATATTAAAACATAATATTAAAAGTTTTAAAAAACAATATTTTATAACATTAATTTTTAATAATATTAAAATAACTTATAACTTAATACTTTAAAAAAAAATATAATATTTAGCTAATAATATTATAATAATTATTATATATTAGTAACAATATTTAAAAACTATAAAATAAATAGTAAACTAAATTAAAAACTTATAAAAAATAATACAAACTAACAACTATAAAACAAACTAAATATTTTAAATAAAACAATTTAAACGTTTTTTTTAATCTAATATATTATTAATAATATTACTAGCATATATATTAATTTAATATTTTTTAGTTAATATATAAGTTTTTTTATTTATTATATTTTATTAATATATTAGTTTCTTTTTATATAGTAACATTTTGTTTATTAACGCTTAATTATTTATTAAACCTATATATATTTTGTTTATTAAATACTAAGTTATTTAATAAATTAATTATTATATTTTGTTAATATATTAGTTTTTTTATATAAAATAATAGCTTATTAAATATTTAGTTATTTATTAAATATATACTTTTAGTTATTTTTTTAGTATTTTTTTACTTTTATAATAATTTAGCATATAACTAATCTTTTTATAAACAACTTACTAACTAAATAAAAACGCTTGTAAACAAAAAATAATACTTATAAAAACACTTATGTTTTTTTTTATAAAAGGGGCAAATGCTATAATATAATATATAGCAGTTATACAGCATATAGGTAAACAGCACCTATATATATATATCTTATAAATAGTAGCAACTTAAATAGCTAAAAAAAACAAACCTTTTTTAACATATTAATGATCCAACATATTAGTAATAAGTAGATAATTATTTAAACCTAGTTAACTTAAAACTATAATAAGTTTAAAACTGCTGCTAGGGCAGCAATATTAGCTTAGTTTACTTTTAACCCTTTGTTTATTTTGCTTAGCCTTTAACTTATTTTATAACTTTAGCTTTTTTTGCTTTTTTAACCTAATTTGTTTTTTATACTTATTTTAGAACTTTTTGCTATATAACCTAATTTAATATTATAGCTTTAACTAATTTTACAATAATTTATTTTATAGCTTTAAATATTTTTGCTAGCTTAAACTACTTTGTTGCTAACATTTATTTTAAAATTTTAATCTATTTTATAAGCTTAATTTAACAACTTTTAAAATAATTAAAGTTGTTAGCCTAGTAACCATAATTAATTTATTTTATAATGCTAATCTAACAATAGTTAAAATAGCTAAATAAAACCTTAATATTAACTAAAACGAAGCTAAATATTGCTTTTTTTTTTTAATAATATAAAAAGTTTACTAGCTTTACAAAAAAAGCTTACTTTATTATTAAGCGCAGTTAATAGTTAGTTTAACTTTATAAATATTACGGCTAACTGTTATATAATTTCGATAAAAGCTAAAGCAAAATTAAATAAAAAATTATATAAAGTTAGAAATAAAAGCAAAAAAAATAAAAATAATATTAACTTTTTAATATATTAAATATTAAAAAAGTTATATATTTAAAATGTAGCTATAAAAATATATAGATTTTAATAAACATTTAAATAGTTTATTAAAAAGCTATATAAAAGCTTGGCTTAATTTGCTAATTCTGCTATATAGTTTTTTTCATGCTAAAAAACAAATTAAAGCATTTTTAAACCTTATAATATGCTACTAAATATTTTATTATGTTTTGTTTTTGTAAATATATTATATATATAGCTATATATTTGTTTTTTTTTTTATATTATATTAGTATAATATAAAACTAATATAACTTGGTTCTGATTATTAAAATAATAAATAGGCAGCAAACTTTCCCCTTTAGATCGCTATACCTATATAGTATACCTAAGTATATTGGATAGTTAGTAAAATAAGCAAATAGATTAAATTGCTGCAACATTTTGCCAGTACCGCTTTTACCATTACTACCTCTCTTATTATTACTACAATTATTACTATAATCACTACTATTGCTACTACCGCTATTACTGCTGCTGCTGCCACTATTTGTACTAATTTGCACTTTTTTATGCCTTATAAACTTCTGCTTTTAGCTAAAAGTTTTATAATAGTACTTTTAAATATGCTTTATTTAGCTAAAAGTTTTTAGTATAAATTAGCGCTTAAAAGTATATAAAATTTATACTTTTATATTTTTCGTTAATATAACCCTATTAAAGATTTTTATTTTATATTATTAACTAAAATATAAAGCTATATTAAACCTATTAGTTGTAGCAAAAATAAAACTAAATAAGCTATTAGTTAGTTTTTATGTTTTAAATAATATGCGCTTTTTAAAAATGTTTTTTTTTAACTTTAATAGTTTTGCTTTTTTTATAAACGTTTTAAGGTTATATATAAACGTTTTAACCTTGTTTTTGCTTTATATTAGTTATAAATATTTTAATATTTTATAATTTATTAGGTTAATTTTAAAAAGCAGTTATAACTAAACGTGCAGTTTTATTAGCACTTATAAAAAAAAGGTAAAAAAGCTATGTAATATTTAGTAAAACATATGCTAAACGTATAAAGCATTTTAAAATGCTATAAGTCCTTATTTTCTTTTTTTTTTTTTTTGTTAAACTTAATATTGCTATAAATATATGTTTTTTTTACAGCTAAATAAAGCTAAATTGCTTTTAAACAAATAAAACTTAGAAAACAATATTAATATTTTTATACTAGCATAGGTCGCTTTTAAAGCTAACAGAATTTTTAATTTAAAGCGCAGCTTTTTAAGTATTATATTAGCTATTAAGTCCTTAGTAAGTTCTATTAACCATTTAATTATAGCTGACCTTAAGCAAGTTAGCAATAAGCTAAATACTATAATAGTGACTATTAATACTTTTAGTAAAATATTGCTGGCTTATAAGCTTAAAAATCAGGCCTGCTGCGCTAGCAAGGCTGTTTTTAAGCATATTTTATAGTTAGGCGCTATAGTTATATATATTATGCCTAAGGTTTAAAGTTAGATTAACATAAGCAATAATATAGCTAAAGCGCTTATAGCTTATGCTATTATAAAGCATATATATGCTAAGCTTTAAAGCGTTTATATAGCTTTCAACCAAGTTATATAAATAAAACGGCATAATATAGCAACTAGTAATAAAAATAGTTTATAAGCTATTAGTACTAAGGGCTAAAAAATAGTTAAAACGGTAAACCTTGTTTTTTAAATAGTAAAAAAGCTTTTATAGCATTAAAAAAACTAATTATGCTAGATTTTATAAAATATAAGCTTAATTTTTAGCGTTAAAGCATAAATAGTTTTTTATAATTTAATAATAACGTTTAATTATTATTATTATTTAAATAATTTAAATAACTAAAGCTATATAAATATATATTTAGCTAAACTTTAATAGTAAATAATTTATTTAAATAAATAGTTAGCTTTTTAAGCATTTTATAAATATAATAACGTTTTTTTATATACTATTTTTAAATATATTTTAATAAAAATATTTAATAAAAATATTTAAACTTTTTAAATATAATATATATTTATATATATAAGCTGTTTTATTATATATATATGAATATATTATTATATTTTAAATATATATATATAAATAAGCTAGATTTTTAGCATTTAGTTTTTTTTTTTTTTTTTTTTTGTTTTTGTTTAAATTTTTTTTTTTTTATTTTTTTATTTATATTACTTTGTTATTTATATTGTTTTACTATTTATATTGTTTTATTATTTATATTATTTTACAATTTATATTATTTTATTTTTTTACTATAGCTAGTATTACACCTAAAAATTTGTTTATTAGTAGCTTTGCTTTAACTAGGTATCTTTAGCAAGATTTTTTTATAATAGGTGGCAATAATATTACAAAAAAAAACTTATAACAGGGCTTTAAGTTAAATAAACTAACAATTAAAGTAATAAAAGTAGTATGCTTTATATTTAAGTTAAAAATACTAAACAATATTTAATATAAAATTTTTAATTGCTTAAATATGGCCAATATAATAAATACTAACTATAAGATTTAAATTTTATAAAACTATTTTATAAATATAGGTTAGTTAATAGGTTTAAAAGTTTTTAAAATTAACCTAATTGTTATAATTATTAAATATTAAGCTAACGCTTTAAATTTAAACGTTATACTACTAATTATAAAAAAAGTATATATTAATATAATATTATTAAAAGCAAACTAAAACTAATAGTTTTTAAGGCTTTTTAAGTATGGAAAAGCTTTTTTTAAACTTGAACCTGCTAATTGTAAAAGCGGTATGTTTTAGCGTAGTTATGCTAAAAGAATGCTAAAGCTAATTGTTTTTAAAACCCTTTATATAGCAAAAAGCTTTTTATAAACTTAAGTGTTATATTACTTGTTATAAAAACAGTATGTTTTAATATAATTATAATAAAAATAAATTAAAACTAATAGTTTCTAAAGCTTTTTATATATAAAGAAGCTTTTTTTAAACTTAAACCTGCTGATTATAAAAGCGGTATATTTTAATATAGTTATACTAAAAAAATGCCAAAGCTAATTGTTTTTAAAACCCTTTGTATAGTAAAAAGCCTGCTTTATTAGGTTAAAGCAGTTTTGCTACTGTTTAAATAATACTTTAAACTGCTTATAAGCTTATTAATATAGCTAAAGTTAGCTTTAAGTAAATAAAAAGCATAAACTTAAACGCTGTATTATTAATTAAAAAAAAAGTATTTTATAACTAAATAACATTAAAAGCATATAAGGACTAATTGCTATAAAGCTTTTTTATAAAGTTTATTTGTCTGCGATAGCCAGCTTTTATAAATACTATTATTAAAAAGGTATAATATAATATAGCTATTTTAAAAGTATATAAAGGCTAATTATTTTAAAACCTTTTGTTTGCTAATAATTTTAATTATTTAAGCTTAAGCAATATTAATAATTTAAATCGATTAAGTTTTAGTAGTAGTAAACCTGCTTATATATTATTATTACTTTTTTATAATATTAGCATTATAAATATGTTTGCACGATTGCTTTTTCCAGGTTTTTTTTATAACTAGTTTATTATTTAAAATATATATGTTTTTTTTGGTTTTTTTTTAAATAACTAAAATTTATTTATATTTAAGTATAATATAACTAGGCTTATAAAAAATAGCTAAAAACCATAAAGCTAAAATAATAATAATGGCTTTAAAGCAAAAAGTATTAAAACTATTAACTAATAGCTTTAAATAATAATATAGCAAAACAATAAGCATAATATACTAAAGTTATTTTAAGCAGATTTGTTTTTAAAGCAATATAACGTTTTAAACGCTTATAAATATATTTTATAAAAAATGTTAATTTTTGCGGCCCGATTTTAATATATATTAAATATTAGAATTAAAATCTAATTAAAGGGAACATTAGCTTTTAAATTTTAATTATAAAGGGCGTTAGCTTATAGAATCCAATTATAAAAGGCGTTAACTTTTGCGACCGGATTATAAGGCTACTAAATTAAATTATAAAAAGCTTTAACCTTTGTAGTTCGATTCTAGTATATATTAAATACTAAAATTAAAATCTGATTAAGGGGGACATTAGTTTTTAAAATTAAATTATAAAAAACGTTGGTTTATAAAATTTAATTATAAAGGGCGTTAACCTTTACAACCAGATTATAAGGAACATTAGGCTACTAAATTAAATTATAAAGGGCATTAACTTTAGCAATCCGACTATAAAAAACGTTAATTTTTATAATTGAATTATAGTTAATATTAATTATTAAAACTAAATTATAAAAGGTACTAACGTCTATAATTTAATTAAAATAAATATTGGTTTTTTAAATTAAACTATAAAAAATGTTAATTTTTATAATTAGATTATAGTTAACGTTGGTTATTAAAACTAAATTATAAAAAGTATTAACTTTTATAATCTAATTAAAATAAATATTAGTTTTTTAAATTAAATTATAAAAAATATTAATTTTTATAATTAGATTATAGTTAATATTAGTTATTAAAACTAGATTATAAAGAGCATTAACTTTTAGGATTTAATAATAGTAAATATTAGCTTATAAAACTTAATTATAAAAAACGCTTGCTTTTAAAACTTAAACAACAATAAAGTTAGTTTTTAAACCTTGATTGCAAAGGTATATTTATACTATTTATAAATATAAACAAAATAAACAAAATTTAACAACGGCTGTATAATATTAAAGCTAACATGCTTGTTTAGTTAAGGTTTATATATTATTTAGCTATACTAGCTTTTATTTAAAAGTTAGCTGCCTATTTTAACTAGCTTGAAAAAAATCAGATCTATTTTACGTTTTAGTACTAAGCTTTAATAGGTTGTATTATAGCAAAGAATTATATAAACATTATATATATATTGCAAAAATAGGTTATATTATTTATTATAACTAAAAAAATAGAACGTTTAAACAACATATAGCAAGAGTACTAAAAGGCATATAGTTTTATAAACAAAAGAATTTTTAAACTTTTGGCCTATTTTTATACCTTGTTCTATATAGCTTTTCAATTTTTATAAAATAGAACTAGGCAGCTCTAACTACATCTTTTCTGCTGGCTGCATTTATAATCTTTATATAACTGGCGGACTATAATGTTTCTATAAAATATACTTGTTACTAGGGGTTGCCACACAGCTCTTTTTGTCCTAGGAGTAGTGCTAGTAGTCGCTTCTTTATTTATTACTTTAGCGGGGGTCTTAGGGGTTAAATAAGGCCTGTACAAGAGTAGTTCGATTCGCAAGTTTTGCTAGGTTTGTAGGCCTATTATAGGCAATTACTCTTATACAAGGACTGCAAACCTTGCAGATCAAACAACCTTTGCAGTCCTTGTAGTCCTTACAAAAAACAGCCCCTATAAATGCCCTATAACCTAGTCACTAATGCCACTATAAATTACTTTCTAAACCAGTATATTTAGGTAACTATAGCGGTCTACCTACCTACCTACCTACCTACCTACTTAACCTACTTAACCTGCCTGACCTGCCTGACCTGCCTGACCTGCCTAACCTGCCTGACCTGCCTGGTTACTTACCTGCCTACCTATTTCTAGGCCACTAGGACCCCTAAAGCCGTACAGGTTGGTTTAGCTATTCCTACCGCTTGTCAACAGCTGTCAAGTTGTTAGGTGAAGGCCTTACCCGCACACGCATATGCACACGCGCACACGCGCAACCATACAACCTTTTTTTCAATATTTATACGCCGCAGTAGCCATACAAATTCGTTCATAATTGGTTACTGCTCTGCAGCTTTAGTTAGCCTTAGCAATAAGTGCATTTAATTGATTGAATGGGCTGGGGTAGTGTGGCCCAACGTAGTAGTAGTGGTATATGTGTGTAAAAAGTATAATATAAAAGTTATAAAAAACAAAGTAGTGTATGTTAAGTCGAACTAAATATAATATAGGCAACCTTACAACAATCACCCACTTAGGTACCTTAGGTAGGCTTATAACAATCACCTCGTGCCTACTTGCAACAGTTACTTAAAAGGACTTACTGCTAGGCAAGAATTTAAAATAGCGGTTAAATAGCAAACAGTCCGCTATATTTTAAACTAAAGTATATTTATATATAAATTTATATAAGTAAATACATTTGGTCAACAGGCTTTACAAATCAAACAAGCCTTACAGATCAAACAATCCTTGCGGAACCTTTGCAGTCCTTGCACAGGGCTTGTAGTCCTTATACAGGGCTTATTAACCCCCTAGGACCCCCGCTAAGGTATTTATATGTCAGACCGGTAAGAGCCCCTGTTAATGGGTTCTAGGCTTTACTTAGTAGGCTTAGGCACATGGGCACGTACCTAGCTCCACTAAGCCCCTAGGTAGTTCTAGGGCTCATATACGGTCCACTATAGATATAGCGGACCTTAACACGTCCGGGCCTGTCAACAGCCCTATAGGTTTATGGAAACTGTAGCAATAAAATATATAAACAATAACAAAAAGAATAACTTAAAAAACATAAAACTTAATTAAAAATTGGTATAATTATCTGCTAGTTTAGTATTTCAACATATAATACTTATGTTAAAATAGATTTAAAGGTTATAAACAAGTGCTAAATACAAGCCTAATCTACAACCTATATAAGTTTAATACACTTTACTAAAAAACTATAAAAAACAAAATACCAAGCGGCACTCCTTTATTTAAGAACCAACTAATCAATCTACCACATATGCGCTTATTATTATAAAAAAGCTAAATTAGTTAGTTTGGTGCTCTATATAAATTACTAGTTGTTAATAAAACAAAAAAGTACTAGGTGCTAAATACGCGCTATAAAGAAGCATTATATCAACTAACTATATAGTAAGTAGTTATCCGTTGCACCTTTTTACAGTTAACCCTAATAAATAAGTAGCCACAGCGCAGTTTACCACTCTAACTAAAACCATAATACTATTATAATATTATTACCTAGCACACACACCCTTGTCATTTTTATACTTATAATAACAAGCGCTATTAAGTTTTTGTTTGCTTAGCAGTAAAAAATCGTTCTTTATACCAAAAGTTGCCGCCTTAAAATATTAACGTTATTTTAACAACATCCTAAAAAAAGCCAATATTTTTTTTATATAAATCAAATTTTAACTTAAAAAAAACATCCTTTAAAAAGCAGTGTTCCAGCTTAAAGATTAACTTATATATTTTAGCTTATAAAGCCTCACGGTTAGTTTTATTTATAAAATAGTCGCAACTAAGCGCTTAAACAAAAACAAGCTAGCAGTATCTCAAATATAACTTGTTATAAAACTTAAATATATTAAATAGCAAGCCTGCTACAACGCTATACCCATAATCTAACATAAGCTTATCCAAGCTAGTAATAAAGGCCTTTAGCACATCTTTTAAACAAATATACTCGCTTATATATAAAAACTTCTAAATATTAAAATTTATTGGTTTTTTAGTAAGCCTAGTCTGCTTTTTAGATCGCCAATGTTTTTTTTTGTTACTATTGTTAGCTGTAATTTTAGGTTACATTCTTACATGCTCCTCTAGCTAATAAAATCCTCTTTTACTAACAACGAACGCCTTAATAGCTAAGTCAAACTTCCTATTAACTACAACTTTAGTTTCCATACAAGCCTTAACAAAAAAGCCATACAGACCAACTTTAGCCCTAATCAGCTTTAGCTTAGCTAGCAAAAACATATAAAACGTAACACTATCTAGATTAGCAACGTCGATCGTCTAGGTATAAGCACCCTTGTTACCCCTCTTGCCCAATTTAATTTAGTAGTACGCCTTAACGTTAGCTAGCACGCACACCAGCAGGTAACTAAACCTATATATATTAACTTGTTTTTAAACAGCTTCAATAAACGTTTTTAAAAGGTAAAAAATCATATATTCAAATTTAGAACCAAATATGCTATTTGCTATAAAGCTATTAATAGCTAATTTTCTTTTGTTTTAAATAACTTAACCTTACTTTGCGCTATTAAAGAATGTCTAGTAATCAGCTAGCTACAACTTAAAGGTTTTATATCCCTTCCTATGCCAGTACCCCTTGCAAGCAACAAAGTCGTATATATCTATAGTTTATTCCTTAAAGTCCTTTTTTTTTTTAATTTAAACACATATTTTTATAATAACAGCTTCAAGTACTTCGGCCTTATTAAATATATTATTAAAATATTCTTCCAGGCTTTTTATATTAAAATACATAATATAACCGTTTTCTCCTACTTTAAAGAGCTCAAACATATTGCTACCTTTAACTCCCCCATTTGCAGCTCTTAATATAGCAATTGTCCCCTCAGTAAAAAACCCTTCATAAATATAAATATCTTTAGGCATATTAATAAACAGTAAAAACTACTAACAAATATAAACCAAGCTACTAACGTAGCAAGTAGTAAAAAATATTTTTATTTATTTTTTGCTTAAAAAAAAGTTGCCTTATAGTTAGTTGTTTTAATAAACATTATTAAATAGGTTTTATTATTAACTATTCTATTTTATACACATACGCGCCAAAAAAATACACAAAGCCTCTAAAGCCTAAGAAACCTTTAACGCATACTTTTAAACATTCTATTATATTTTATAAAATCAAAAAGAAGCTCTTAGTACTAAGTGTCCTTATACAACAAAAAAATCTATTATATTATTTGTTTAAAAAGCTTGTTAAGTTATAACAAAAAAACCTATAATATTGCTTATTTAAAAAAATTATAAGTTATATTACAACAAATAGCTCATTATATTATTAGTTAAAAAAGCTTATAAGTTAAATTACAATAAAGCTTTTTACAAACCAGCAAAACAAAATTAAATAACAAATATAAAAGCATATTTATTATTTATTTCTATAAACCAACAATAAAACTTAAAAAAAAAACAAGCAATAAACCTTTAAAAAAAAAACAAGCATATATTCTTAGCTTTTTGCTACAAAATCTTATATCTACTATATCTTCTAGCACCTACAACTATTAGCACTCAAATCTACCAGTACTAATTCACTTTCTCCATTACATACTTTACTACTGTTAAAATATCTACAGTATTTCTCCCCCTCCACGCCAGCAACCTCCTTTTTAAAACGTTTAAGTTTTAATATAAATATTTATTTACTAAGTTAAATTACATAATATACTAATATAAAATAGTTTTTTATTATTTACGTCTAAATAATAAAATCTTAAACATTAATAAATATTACAATCTATTATAAAATTGCAAATCTACTACTACAACCAAGCAACTTCCTATCCGCCATCTTGTTTTAACAGGCATAAACAGTAATATATACAAAGTAACAAAAAAAATATATAAAATCAAGCTTTTTAAGCTTATTAAAAAGCTTAAGTATTTTAATTACTAGCTTTTTAAGCTAGTAATCAAAGTCTCCCTGCCAAATCGTTTTATTTTATATAAAAATATCAAAATATAGCTACAGCCGCAGAACAAAGCAAATAACAACAGCCCTATTATTATTTTTATAACTATAAAATACAAAAATAGCAGCCGAGCTATTAACCACCCGCCTAAAAACAAAATAAAACAATCTACAACACAGAATTAGTCGGCTATTCAAATCATTAACATTAGCCAAATTAATTTAATCTATATATAATAAATAAACTCTAGTTCATTAATACACCTAGCTAACATATTAACAATCATATTTAATACTAATATTAATTTCTAACCTATTAGTTATAACAAAATATATAATATTACTTCCCGGGTTGCCGTCAACGGCCAGGTTAGCCTCGCTTTAACTTACCCTAGTAGTCCTATTCTTTAAAAATAGGTTAAAACAACCAACAACCCAAGTTAAAGCACCTAATATATTAAAAACGCTACTAGAAGCTTTAATATTACTACTTTTAAAATTAAGTATAAAGTTACTCATACCAGTAATACGTTTATCTATAATAGCAGCGGCCAACAATTAATCAGTATTAATAGCACTGCCGATTGCTAAATATATCAGGCCTAGTTAAAAATACGGTCACATGCTAGGTGATCCACAGACCTACTAAGGGGGCCTAGGTAGCATATAAGTAAACACAGTATATATAGAACACTTTATATTTAATTACTTAATATATTATCCTATGCTTTTAACTAGCTGGCAACCTAAGAACCAGGGTTTATAGGCTCACTTAGCAAAAAGACTAGAGATCTAGTAGTTCAGGTGGTTACATTGACTAGGTCCACTGGGAAGGATTCCCAGTAGGCTATGTACTTATAGGTAAGAATACCTAGTGAATACACATGCTTAGTGGGGCTAAGCTCCCACTATTTAGTATGGTCGAGTTAGATCTATATTACCCCTTTTTTTAAACTAAAATAAAGCTATTACCACTGGCCTTCTGGATCAATCCCAGTTGATTTCAGTCCCAGTTTCAGTTCTGGTTCTTCTTCTTCGTCGGGTCTTTATATATAGTATTATGTAATAGCTACCATGCGAACCAGGGTCACAGTAGCAACAATAATAGAAAAGAAAATAGATTGTATTCTTATATTATAAAATAACTGTATACTTCCTAAAGAAGTTTTCCTAGTCACTGTATACTTATAGGTAGGTTTCTTTAGTACGTTTGTATACCTAATAGGGCTAGGCACCACTAGGCTATATGGGTTCTCCATACTTCTAGTATTATCTATATATATAAGTGGTATAGTTGCCTGCCATATAATAAATCTACTGCACAGCTACCAGGCTACCGCCAACACCCCTTTTAGCTACAGGTAAACTTAACCAAAAAACTCCAAAATCAAACAAATATAAAAATTAAACACTCTTTTTAGTAAGTATATAATAATAGCAAATATATACCACTACCACTAAGTTATCAAGGTAAAGAGACCCACAATATATATATTCAAGCACAGGCCCAAGCGCAGACCCACTTTTCCAAAAACGTAGTTCTATACTATTTTAAGCAAAAGCACGTTTTAATAAAAACTACCACTAAATAAAGCTATTGCTAGTAATACTAGCAAACATATAATACTATAAAAACTACTTAGTTTAAAATAAACGCTTGTTTTATTACCCCCCGGCAAGGCAAACAACAACTTTCAGGCCACTTAAAACAAACAACAACTTTTAGGCCATCTAAAAAAAAGGACTTTATACTTTAGATAACTTTATAAAAAACAATAACCCTTAAAACATTAGAAGGTTTAAAATCTTTAAAAATAATAGTAATAAAAAAAGCGCTAATAATAGCCTTTCCTCTTTTTTTTACTAGTTAATAAATATGCTTAACAATTAACTACTTAGCAAAAAAAGTAATAAAAAAAGCCTAGCTTTAACCAGTCTTTTTGCCATTTTAGTCAACTATTAAGTTTAGTTTAACTTAATCAATTATATAAAACAGTTAAAAAAATCTCCTATAAGCAGCCCTATTTAAAGGTTTTATAAGTTCATTTACTAAATTATTTTTTAATTTAATATATTTAAAATATATATAACCAGCCTTCACTTTTTAATTAATATAATAATATGCTATTTAAATATGCTTTTTTTGTTTATAATCTTTCCTAATAAGCTATATACTTATAAGTAGAAATACTTAGTAAATATATATGCCTAGTAAGGCTAGGCTCCCACCATTTAGTGTGGTTTAGTTGGATCTATAAGCCTATCTCACACACAGTAAAAGGCACCCTGCAAGTATACTGTTTTAGCTTACTTAATACAACATGCTAAAAAAATACATAAACATACTTTATACTATAACCTTTATTACTATTATATAGTATACAATATAGTATAACATATAAAAGTTCTTATAATTTTTCAACTTTATGGTTTTGCTAGGCCCTAAATAGTTTCTCCTTTTTCCTTGCAGTTTAGTTTTTGTTTACTTTTAAAGCTTCTTTTTTGCTAGCCTACAAAAAGGCCGAAGATCTAACATAGCCAGATAGGCCATATATATTACACCCTGGCTAAAAAGAGTGGCTAGAATAAATACATATATAATACAAAATGCCATAAAACAGTTTGCCAAAGTGATTAATAAGCCTACAACAAAATAAAATTAATAAAAACAACTATAATAAAGCAAAATAAAAATGCTAACTATAAAAAAACAAAAAAGTAAGCTTTAAGCTTTAGCAAGCTATTAAACTAAATAAATATATTTAAGCTAACTTTATATGTTTTATTTAACTATAATAATTTAAATATTATAGCAAACAAAAAGTTTTATATTATACTAGTTTAAAACAAAATTAACTGTTTATTTTATTATTTTATTTTATAAAAAACAGCAAGCGCTAGCTTGCTATATTATATAAATACTTATAAAAAAAAACAAAAAACTAATATTAACCATAAAGCGCTATATAGTAATTTTATATAGTTAGTTAAATATAAAGTTTAAAAATATATTTAATACCTTTTTTTTTACTTTATTTCTAAGCTTTCATTTTTATTTAGCTGCTTAGCCCTAGCGAATACTACAGCTTTTTAATATTATTTTTAAACTTTAAACTAATTATTTTATTTTTAATATTTTAATATAATTTTAAATATGCTTACTAACGTTTTAGTTTTTAAAGCAGCTAATACTATTTATATTGTTAGCTAAATTAATATTACTTATATATTTATTATATATATTAATATATTATTTAATTATTTAGCTAGTACTAACTTTATTTTTACTAACTTTTATTAAATCTAAAAAAAGTCTTTCTTATAAAGCAACTTTTTTAGGTTAATAAAGTATATATTTTAGTTTTTTAAAACCTATAACAGCTAGAACTTAATATATTTAATAGCTTATACTTTTAAAAGCTTGGCCAAAAAAAAGTACATTTTAAATAAATTAAAAAATAGCACTAGTCCAAATATAACAATATTTTATATGTTTATAAATACCCCAGCTTTATATATAAATATAAAATTTTTTACCTTTTTTATATGTTTAATTACAACAACTATTTTTAGCTTTCCTAAACAGGACAGCACAGCATTAGCTTTTGGTAGGTAGATTAGGAGGGTAGCAAAAACAAGGGTAAGAACTAAGAACTAAGAACTAAGACATATACTACAGGGATCGGGATAGCAGGGACAGGGGTGAGGGCCTGCGCTAGCAAAGCGTATTAATAGTTAAAACAAGACAAAAATCTTATATCCGCTAGCAAAGCGTATATATTTTGCATGGTATGCGTATGCATGTATGTGTGTGTGTGTATGTGTGTGTATATATGCATATGCATATACAGACTTATATATATATATATGTATATATGTACATGTATATGCATATATAAACTCATGTATATGTATGTGTAAACTCACAAAACACTGTATTACGAGTGCAGGTATGCCCAAAATGGGAAATCGTTGACTCCAGGGGTTAAGGTGGCCGCTTTCGCGTGTGCAACATTTCCTGTACACAGATCGTAATAACACCAACGCGTTGGCGCAACTCGTCGGCTTGCCCGGCCTCAGCGCCGAGTTTGTGACGCTCTTCCAGAAGCGCCTGGCCCAGGGCGCCGAGGATATGACCGGTCGCCTACAAGGCGGCAATGATGAAAAAATGCCCTGGCAGTCTTACGCACTCATCGAAAAGACACCTCTGACGCCACGGATTCAGAAATTCGTCTTCGCCGCCGAGGACGACGAGAGCATTGACGAAGCCGAGTTCCACTTTGGACCCTTCCCCCACGTCCGCGTCAAGTTCGGGCCTGAGTCTAAGTTTACGCGGGCGTATTCCGTCGTTTCCGGTGATATGAAACGCTTCGAGCTAGGCGTCGCACGCGACGACAACTCGCGGGGTGGATCGGTTTATCTCCATGACAACCTCGTTGTGGGTGACACATTGAAGGCAGCCAAGGGCCACACATCAGGCAAGAAATGGGAAACCGACCAGCTTCATGCGAGCAAGCATATTTTCATCCTCGGCGGCATCGGCGTCACGGCTTTCCTCGGTGAGATCCGAACACTAGCCAAGCAATGCGCCCAATTCGAAATCCACTATGCCGTGCGCAGTCTTTCGGACGCCGTATATCTAGACCAACTACCCAAACCCCAGACTAACCTATATGCTAAGTCAGAGGGGAAACGACTACGCGTGGGAGATATCGTGCCATCTCTTGACGATAACGGTAATCTTCCCCCAGTGATCTACTGTTGCGGTCCGGCGGCTATGATCGAGGAGGCACGAAACCTCACCAGGAAACTGGGATACCCCCAATCTCAGCTCCACTTTGAGGAGTTCGGAGGCGGTGCAGCCGGCACCGGCGACCCATTTGAGGTCGAGATCAAGTCGACAGGAAAAGTTCTACAGGTCCCCGCCCAGAAATCGCTCCTCCAGATCCTAAACGAAGCCGGCTTCGACATCGACTCGTCCTGCGAGGCAGGAAACTGCGGTGCTTGCACGGTCGATTACTGCAAGGGCGAGGTCCTGCATCATGGCGTGGCTCTAGACGACGAGCAGAAGCAAACTAGTCTGTTATCGTGCGTCAGTCGTGGAAAGGGCATGATCACGGTGGACTGTTAAGTGTTAATTGGCACCTCCTAATTTTAAAATCAACGGTTCTCTTTTTATTATTGATACACTAGGTTATTCTGTCCTATTTTGTAAGCAAACATGAATCCGTGATGCGCATCCTATGCTTAATAACCATATCCCTAACCTACTCCTTAGGCTTAGTAGCGTTAGGCTCTGTAGCATTAGGCTCAGTAGCAATAGCCTCATCAATAAGTCTAACAACTTCACGGGCCTATAATCCTTATTAGTCATCAAAACAGGCAGATAAGTAAGACAGATGGCACCGCGGTGCATCCGCTTTGTGGGAGAAACTTACGAAAACCCCCCCAAGAATGGTCCAGTGATCACCACCCACAGAATGAGTCTCCACATCTCCAACCAGGGTATCCCAGCCATTCGCATAGAAGACGTAACGAGGGGCCCAGAACCACGCCTTATAGTCTTTATTTTCGGCCGCGATGGGATTGGCGACGTAGTTGAAGCCGAGATACCGTGCCGGCACGCGTTGACACAGGCCCCGGCGCGCCCAGATGACGACGGTGCCGTTCTGCGGTCGTTGGCGCGGCTCCATAGGTATAGGCTTCCAGTTGTACATACACATCAGGCTCGCGAACAGCCTCTCTATAGTGATAGGAATTTTCTCATCCGGCACGTTTTTCAGGACGACAGTGTTGAGCATGGTCACGTCCTCGACCCGCGGCTGGTCGTGCCAGGTCTCTCCCGGGATGTGCGCCTTCATGTCGATGATGATTAGCTTCTGCACCTTTTCCCCGCGAGCCATCAGCAGACGCGCCACCTCGTATGCATGCACCGCACCCGCGGAGTATCCGCCTAGGAGGTACGGTCCTGTCGGCTGGATGGCCTTCACCGCAAGGGCATAGATAGGCGCGATGTCCTGTGGTGTGTAGACCATCTCGGAGGGGCAGTCCAGGAAAGGCGACTCGAGGGCCCAGACCGGAGTCGAGGAGGGCAGGGGAGGGAGCTGTGCGTAGACTGAGGCCGATCCGCCCGAACCTGCGATGAGGATGAGTGGACGCTTGGATGAGTCCTGGTCCCCGTGGAGCAGGACTGCATTGCTTGAATAACGGGCTGTAAGGTCGAGTACAGCAGAACTAGGAGGCTCGATGCTGCCTTGGGAATTTCGTTCTGTGCCATCGTGAGGGCTGAGACGGTCCCGCACGTCGCGGATTGTTCGCATGTTCGAGAACATGGACATGGGCAATGTCAGGTTCGCATCGGTTTTTATTCTACGGATGATCGCAATCTGCATGAGCGAGTCCACGCCCAATTCGGACAGCTTGGTCTCATCCCGGACGTCGTATTCTCCAGCCCCAGTCTCAGCCATAAGAGCAGATATGAAAGCATCCGCCACTTTTCCTTTTCCGCTAGACGGCTGAGACGGTTCTTTAGCTTGGGGCGCAACATTGACTATTGGTGGACTAGACCGTAAAACTAGTTTCCCTGTTCGCCTAGCCGAAGACCGATCCGCGTTGAACTGCGCCTGTTGGAGAATAAATTTCAGGGCCTGTCTCTTGATCTTGCAGAACCTGATGCGGTCTACGACCCCAATTACTTTGTCCTGGTTAAAGATATAAATGTTGACGAATGTCTCTCTACCAGAGTGATTCTTCTCACCGGAGTAATCAATTGGGCAAAAGTAGGTCCGATAAGTGTTTTCCTCGCTCAGCTCCTCGAGAAGAGTCACGCTACCGATGCCAGAGACAAAAGAAAGGGCGTCGATATCCTCACCCGGCACTTCGATGTTCATCCCGAAGCCCGCAATGTGCACAAGCGCATCGATGTGGTACGGGCTCAGCATGAAGGCGTCGTGTTCCTCCTCAGGCGTGGCGGTCAGCTTCACCTCCGCCACGCCCTCGTAATTTTCGGATTCCGGTATCCTCTTTTTCAAGAAAGCATCTACGATACCATGATAGCGACTACCGTACTTGACGGTGGTTCCATACAGCTTGTAGAAAATGTCATCGCGCAGATGACTGACGTCAGCCGCAGAGTTGATTAGGCCCTTAATTTGATCCCCTACCACGTTACACATTTCTACCCACTCATCTCCAGTGGTTCTGTTGGTTTTAGTGAGAACCTGACAATAGCCGATCTCCTCAGCCTCACCATTTCCAGAATGAGAAGAGAACCAGACGTCAGCGTTCCAATCCTTCTCTTTCGTGGCTTGGACGCGAATCTCAATGACCTGGCTTTTGGAGTCTTCTCTAAGCACGAAGGGATGACAGAGCTCGAGGTTCTCTAGGGAGCCCAGACGTTTCGTCTTGCCTGGCAACTTCACGTTCCATACGTACGCCGCGGCGGTGAAAGCCATGTCGATGAACACACTAGCAGGACAGACACAGTTGCCCTCAATTCTGTGACCCTTGATGGCATCGCGAAGCCGAGGGTTTTCCAAAGAGGAGACGAATTTCACTTCGGCTGTCTCGCTGTTAAAATCGCGGTGCGAGATCTTGTGGACCGTAGCTGTGGGTGTAAATAAGTATTTATGTCTCTCGGCTCCCCCCTTGGCCGTTTCGATGCCACTCGCGGAGGCCGTAGCCTTTGTGTACGTCCACCAGAGTCTCTGGAGGTCAAAATGGTAAGTCGGGAGATTGATCAGGTTCAACGCCTCGGCAAACGGTCGGTGAAACTCGGGCCAATTTACTGGCGATCCCGCGACATAAGCTCTTCCAAGAGATCTTGTCAGTGTCTCCCAATTACTGTCACTTCTATGTATGGACTGTAGTAGCTGAGAGGGACGGACGTCCAATGTCTGTCGTAATAAAGTTAAGCATGTAGAGCCCGGCCCGATCTCTACCCATAGCGTCGAATCGCGTTTCCCAGCAAGGAATTCTTCGGTGGCTTTCACGGCTCTCATGAAATTTACAGGTTCGCAAGCATGGCGGGCGATATACCAGGGGTTGAACACCTCAACTTGGTTTCGGGTGACGATCTCTCCCGTTACCGTCGAGCACACAGGGGTTCGTGGAGGAAAGAAAGTGATACCCACTGCCATGTCCTTGATCTCCCCGTGTATCCGCTCCGTAGGCTTAGAGTGGGAAGCGTGAGACATGGCCAAAGACTGCATGGGAACGCCACTCGACGTCGCATAAATCTCGAGCTGGCGTAAATCCGCGGTTGGGCCACCGACGACGTGAGATTTATCGCTGTTGAAACACGCAATACTGCAAGTATCCTCGATGTCGCGGTGCCGCAATAGGTCTCGAACTTCATCGGCCGTGGCTGCTAAGCTAAGCATGCCATATTCGCCATCGGGAAAAGTCGCTTCAAACAATTTCGCCCGTTCCGCGACCAACCACAAGGTATCGGCAGCGGATAGCACACCGGCTATCGAGAGCGCTCCGTATTCCCCGATGCTATGTCCCAGTACAATATCCGGTTCGACTCCCCATGATTTCCACAACTCGGCCAAGGCTATTTGAAAGCACACGATCGCCAAGTGTTCCTCGATGACAGAGGGGCGGTCGGTATCCTCGGGTTTCTTAGTGAGGAGACTCTTCACAGTGACGCGTACATTCGGACGCATGTCTTCACACAACTCATTCAGCACATCGATATGTTCTCGGAAACCCGCGTGGCTTTTATATAACTCCTCAGCTATGCCGTAGTATGACGATCCCTGACCGTTGAATAAGAAGACAACGCGGGGCTTCTCGCTAACGGGCGAGGGGGTTTGGCTCGGATTCCGGGCATCTTTATCCAATTGTTCGACTAATTGCTCGATCGATTCAACCGTGTACTCGGCTCTCAAATCGTAATGTGACCTTCGCGCTGACATCGAATACGCTACATCCGATAATTTGACCTCTGGGTGCTTGAGGAGGTAGTCCCAGAGACGATGTTGGTTACCACGAAGTGAATTGCTGGTCTGGGCTGATAAAGTCACCGAGTACCAGCCCCGAGTATCAAGCTCAGAGTCCGCCTCAGCAAGCTTGGGAGCTCGCTCGATTAGCAAGCAGGTGTTGCCGCCCTATTAGAACAGATTCCAGTCAGCATATTGCATTATAGTCATAGGGCAGACGCCGGGGTATCTCACAGCAGCATCGAAACTATTCACCAATATCTTCTCCTTGTCATTGTCCACGGCAGCTGGCTGATCGTTAATGTAAATAAGACGGGTATCCATCTCATCGAATAAGGGTTGTAACCGCGCCCCAGGGGTTATCATGGCCTGTCGAGGGATGACTCCCTCCTTCAGCATAAGAGCCGCCTTGATAACAGACGTTACCCCAGCTGCCTGTCCTAGTGAATTAGCACACTCCGCCAGTGTGTAGACATGAACTTACACTCTCCGAGTGGCCCACGTTTGCCTTAACAGATCCGACGTAAGTAATTGAATCGTCAGGATTCTGGCCGAATATCTTGGTGATTGTCTCCATCTCAGCCAAGTCGCCAACCTAGTTTTATACAGATTAGAATCGTCATGTATGAACAAAGAGGCAATACTTACGGTGGTACCCGTCCCATGAAGTTCTACGTAACCGATATCGGCGGGCTTCGCATTCGCCTGGCGAAGGACTTGCCGAATTAACTTCTGCTGGGACTCGGAGTGTGGACGTGTCATAGAGGATGTGCCGGCAGAATAGTTGCGGCCCCATCCTGTGATGAGAGCTTCGATCTTGTCGTTGTTCGCGAGCGCGTCATCCAATCGCTTCAATACGACTACACCTACACCCTCACCACGGCAGTATCCGTTTGCATCTGCGCGGAACGTCTTGCACCCACCGGACGGTGCTAGGAACCCTGATTTTCCAAGCGCAGCGAACTCAAAGGGGCTCGCTAACACCTGTGCGCCTCCCGCGAGAGCCATGTCGCAATCTTTGTTTGCGAGCGCAGCACAGGCAAGCTGGATGGCCGTTGCGCTTGATGAACATGCCGAATCGACGCTATCCACATTAGTATTTAGGCAGTCTAATGGTTGATCGGCGACTTACTTGTATGTACCTCCTTGGAAGCCAAAGTGATGGCTTACCCTGCCTGGGGAAAATGCTCTGAGGATCCCGGGGGCAGTGAACACACTGACGCCCTGCTCCGCGTTAATTTCACGCCAGACATCGGCATTTTGGCCGAAGTAAACAGCAGTACGCTTGGCCTGAGATGGCAGACTAGCGTCAGGGTTGTACCCGGCCCTCTCGAGAGCCTCGAGACTCGCCATCAGCAGTAATCGATGCGTAGGGTCGATTTGTAAAGCTTCCTTTGGAGATATCTTGAATAGTCTAGGATCGAAATCGCCGGGGTCGGAGAGGAAACAGCCGTCTGTGTTCATCATAGTGTTCTTCCCGTCGCCGGTGGGATCAAAGAAATGGGCCAAATTGAAACGATCAGGTGGAATCTAGAATATTGTGTAAGACAAGTTTCTTTCACAAGGGATTTCGATCATTTCATGCATTACCGTTTCGTGTGTGGTATGACCTTTCACCAGCAGGTCCCAGAACTCTTCCAAGCTACCTGCCCTAGGCAGATCCACGGACATTCCTACAATCGCCACGGCATCAGGCCCCGGTTTCATCCGTTGATCGATCTCACATGCTGGGCTTAGCAGCAATTCGGTTCGAATTCCTGCCTCTTTCAAAGTCTCCAGAAGAGAGGGAGCGAGGGCCGATGGACCGAGAAAAGAAACAGCAGCAGTGTTAACACAGGCTTCTGCTGTCAAGTATTCAGCTGTGGCCTTGAACGTTCCGTCCACCATCAACGGCTCATTTAATACGGCGCGGAGAAGCTCTTGTACGACTCCCCTCAGCGTCTTTGCGGAAAACGGGACGCAGTCACTGGTGGACATTATCCAGGCCCCCTCCTGCAGCGGCATGTCCCATATGTCCGAATCCTCAATGACACATTTAAACATGGGCAAATGCGGTGCATGGACGGCGCTAGCGACCGGGAGTGACCTGAAGAATAGCTCATTGTCTTCAGAAGTAATCGTTGACATCATCAACTGCTTGAGTGTTGAAGGCGGCCCGCTCACCGTTACCCAGCCACGACCGAATACCCCGATCCAGGCTCTCTTGTGCTTTGGGGTGTTCTGAACAGTCAGTATCACGGCAGCGGGCAGATATCCTTGGGCAAAACTCACATTTGTTTTGTGGAACATATCCAATAGTGGCTCCATTAGTTCCTTCACATCAAAGTCCTCCACCTTTGTGTAGACCAGGCATGACCAACTGCCGTGTGGCCACTCAATCTGCTTGGACCGCGCGTGGTTGGTGACTACCCAGTTGAAAAAGGAAGGGAACCCTTCCAATGATAGATGCGCGAGCTCTGTCGCACTCTTGGCTGTAGCCGCCAACGCTGCCGGGAAGAGGTTGATGCACAAGCCAATCAAGACTCGGGGGGAAGACAGGATCGTGGGGTCGTATTCTGCGCGTCTAGGAGGAAGCACACGTTCATTAGTTGTGTGCCAGTGGTTGGTCTAGGCCGTTCACTCACAAGATCAAGTCGCCCAGTCGGGCAAAGTATGACACGGCACAAGCCGCAAGTACGGGGGAGCCGTCAGTCTCGGCGAGGTTCTCAGCCAACTCCAGCAGGGACTCGAAGGGAGGAGTCTCCCCGCGGAAGCACGGCTGCAGGTTGCCGAACTGGGTCTTGCAAGCATCCGATGCATCTTGTAGGAACTTGGCCAAAAGCACTGATTTCGTACGGAACATGTACAGGTCCTTGATGCAACCCGTGACATTGTCGGTCTGGTCGCCGAAGAGGAAGACATGATGTCGAGCTGCTGACATGTTGAGGGCCGACGTAGAGGATAGTACACGGTCTTTGCAGCGGAGCAACTGTATATCAGTCCTGTTCACTTTGTAACACAGTTAGATGCAGGGGACTGACTACCTGTCGTTGTATCTCTATGCAATAGGCGGTTGCCCCCCAATTTCCTGGGGGTAAGATTGCAAGCCGTTAGAATCTATAACAGTTCAGTTGTTGGAAATGGATAGAAATTAAACCAAGAGTAGTTCTGTTGATAGTTGTAGTGCGTTGTCTGTTATTGTTCCAAAACAACAGAGTGTGTGGATGGGGAAGGGGACTTATATGTTTACGATGGGAGTCTCCGTGACGCGACTTCAGGTAATTTACCAGCCGCGCAGCTGTTTTAACAAGCGAGGAAATGACAACGTGGGCTGGGGTAGGCACGGTCGATTATCGAACGCACAGGAAGGGAAGAGACTCGGCGGCTAAGGCTTCTTAGGGAATACTAAGTTCGCATTCATCGTGGCGAACTTCCTACGCAGGGATTGAGTTGTTTGCCTTGGGAAGTAACGGAAGGTGCGTACAGGTAGCTGGCTCCATGAGCAGGTACGTAGGTAGTGGGTAAGTAAGTAAGTAATGAATAAACTGCACATGCTGAAGGACCTGTAAACTACGTGTATTCATTGTACCTAAAGCCTCGCTAGGACATTACCAAGCATGTAGGTTCACAACTGGACTGCAAGGAGGGTGCGTGGTAGTTACTGCTAGAATACTGCTACTTGTCCATCTGCCATAGGTGATTAAGATATCAGTCCTAATAACCAGTTATCTAGGTAGTCATATCATTCACTGCCCAATATCAATGACTGCTCACGTATAGGTAGTTTCACAACAGAGAATGCTCTTCTCCTGTTAGTTGAAAAGGGGGCTCTGCTGTCGCCTGATATATCATTCCTCATGTTATCTTAAACTTCACCCATTTTGTACAGCCTCGTATTAATATAAGGCCCTGGTTTTGCAAGGTCGAGAATGCCCAGAAAGATACACCGGCTTCAAATGCGAATGGGCCACACGAATTTCGTTAAATGTAGTACAAGATTACCGAGGTAAGACCGCCACCTCAATACCGCTCTCTCACCGACCTATGCAAACAGAGATGCTCTCGTTTGCCTCCAATCTATCTCGCGTGCTGCAATACCTGTGCTCATATTGAGATTGACCATGTAACGCATCACAGTTGGAGTAATGCCAGTATTGGAATAATCACATGTATGAGCAGAAGTCTATGTTTGCCAGTCGAAAAGATTCTTTGTATATTGTTGGCTGAACCCCCTTGCAAATTCTCGAAGTGTCCTTGCACAACACACATCCATAGCATCCCTTGTACCTTGAGGACGGCGGCTAAAAACAACAAACCCTCGACAAACTGGTGCAACTTCTTCTGAATCGATTCACAACTCCTTCACGGCCATTACACTTAACGTGTATCCCTACTAGTACCTGTCAGATTTACATCGCAAAGGAGTATTTGGCCATGTCACCCAACAAAGCGCGTGAACTTGTTCCATGTTTGGATGGTCATTCGGCCGGTCTTCGGGTTATCGTCTGCAGCCTTCCCCGGACAGGAACAACTTGTAAGCAACCTTTATGTAGCCACGAGGCAACCGGCTAAATAATGATTGGATTTTAGCTATAAAGCTAGCCTTGGAGCAACTAGGCTATCCCAACGTCTACCACATGAGCACCTTCGTTGAGCATGCAGAGGACTCCAAATATTGGGTGCAGGCTATCAAAGCAAAAATATCCGGCCGCCGCATTCCCCGCTCGGTCTGGGACGGTCTACTTGGCAACTACCAAGTGAGTAGAACTTTCTATCCTTGTAATTATATTTCTGGTCTAACATCAACAGGCGGTAGTTGATGCACCAAGTTGCTACTTTGCGGTCGAACTTGCCGAAGCATACCCAGACGCGAAAGTCATCATCCTGAACCGGGATAGCGAGAGGTGGTACGACTCCTTTTCGAACACCGTACAGAAGATGATCAAGCGCCGAGAATCTCTAGAAACTTTGGAATGGATCCTCCGACCATTCCTCCCTACTCAAGTGTCCGCAATCATACGAACAGGGAATCTTCTATCTAAGTCTGGGGTCGGGCTTGGCTCGTATGGTAAAGAAGAATGCCTAAGATTCTTCAACGACTACTACGCGGATTGCAGGGCTAGGATAGGGGCAGAACGCTGCATTGACTTCAAGGTTCAAGACGGCTGGGCTCCCCTCTGCGATCATCTAGGCGTCAGTGTACCAGGACAGCCAACAGCAGATGGTTGGGTCCAGGTTCCGTTTCCCCAAGTCAACGACACGGAGTCTTTCCATTCATGGGTGTCTGGGATTCAGTCCTCGATGCTGAAGCAGACTTGGAGGAACCTAATGTTACACGGATTAATGCTCCTCGGAATCACTGTACTCTTGCTACAGGTAACATGGTTCACAAGGCTGTATTCTTATACTCGAGGCAATCAGTGATGGAAGAAGGCTTGTGATTCGGACATGGGATTCTGCGTTTACGCTCACGTGGGTTTTTGATACCTTAATTAATTGACTATCATTATTTCTTATATTAAAGACTAGGCAGTGACTTCATAAAACACGTTTTGAGAGTGCAATAGAGCATAGCCGTCAGTGGACCGTGTTGGTAAGGAGTTTATAAAGGACATAGGAATAGCAAACCGAACTGAGACATATTAAGCCCTAAATGTCTCGGAGAAATACCCAGATCTGTTTCAGATTAGGAACCAGGACCCAACAGAGCTAAATTTCCGAACCAATCTATTGAATTACAAGTCCACAAACGGTTTTCCTTACAAGTCCCCGCGACGCCTTATTCTCACCTATTCTACGTTGTGTTCCTGAAGCCCTTCGTTGTAGAAAACTCACATTTTGCATTACTCCAGATTATGCGAGCGATTCCGTGTCCACATTGAGATAGTCTCTGAGAATACCTGACCCATACGGACCACCATATCGTTAGATAATTGCGCCGGGGGTGGTGTGCGCGTGCTCCGGGCGTCCCTGACTCCCTAGTTCTTAGAGAACTGCTATAACTCCAATACAAGAAGTCGGTGACAGATTCCAGATTGTTTGATACTACCTCCCTCCCCGTGACACTGTCATATGTTCTTGAGAGAGGTGGTAGAATTGGTCTCGAGCGCAAATATCGAGGCATCACCAGTTCCTATGACGCTACTCACCGCGGAGAGATCCCTGGTTGCCAAGTAATCGGCGCGGAATCGGTGTGGCACTCAAATCGTCCCGGTGACCTTGTTTATAAATCGGAATAAACTGTATGTTTTTGCGACTGCCAGTCTCCGGCCCCTTGTCGGTATTGAATCAGCATCGCACGAAGACTTCAATGTTGTCGTTGTTGTTTAACATGCTCACGGTGAGATTGTTGAAACAAGACACTGATTGTTTCCTACTTCCTATTAGACCGTCTCACTGGTGCTGATGCCTATCTCGGGACGGCACATAGCATACTTACTATCTAATCGCCCCGCTGTGCCGCTAGTTACCCCCACCAATAAATGGTGTAATTTGGAGCTCTAGTGGAGCTCTGTCGCATGCCCACACCCAATTCTCCAATGGGACGATAGATGTGTTACAGAAACGGTTAGATCCGAGGCCGTACAGTGAGACCAACAGTTAGCACAGTCTCGAGGTATATCTCTCCGACGAGATCCAACATTATTACTCTCTCAATTCTCTTCTTGAACCCAACAAACAGGGACTAGGAGAAACAATGGAGCGCGAGAAAAACGACTTGCCACCTTATAGCGCGGTGGCTGCCCCCGAATGGCCACGACGCCATCGGGCGATGCGGCGATCCAGAGGAGTGAGGGTTTTGGCGCTGGCCTGTCTCGCCTTCATCGTGTATGCGCAGTGGAGGCAGATTCACACTGCGCCGGTGCCAAAGCCAGGCTCCACGCTGCTATCTATACAAAAGTTGCAGGACGACTTGGAGGTGTGCGCAAAACTCAGGTCGAAGCCGAAGGACCCGATCGGCCCTGGCCGTGATCGCAACGCCCGCTACATCGATGGACACAAGCCCACGCTGATCAAGAATGCCACCATCTGGGTCGGCGAGCCTGCCAAAGGCACAAGCGCCGAGGATGCGCGGGCCGGGGTCGGCTATTCATGGACTTCTGGCGATGTCTTCCTAGAGTACGGCCTCATCAAGAGAGTCGAAAGGCACATCGACGTCAGTACTCTGTCGTCCGATACGCTAGTCTGGGATGCAAAGGGTAGACGCCTCACTAGCGGCATCATTGACATGCACAGTCATTCTGGAGTGGATAACATCCCGGAGCTTGTTGGGAACGAAGACACCAACGAATTGAGTGACAATATCACCCCCTACGTACGCTCCATCGATGGCTTGGACCCCAATGACCATCAAATCGAGGTCATCAAGTCCGGCGGCGTGACAACTAGCCTGATTCTGCCCGGGTCGGGCAATAACATTGGTGGAGAGGCTTTTGTCATCAAGCACGCCATCGGCCAGCCAGATGGCCGCAACGAGACCTCTGCCACCGACATGTTGGCAGATCCCGAGCGCAATTGGCGATACATAAAAATGGCATGCGGCGAAAACGCTAAGCGGGTATACGGCAGAGCTGGCGAACAGGGTCCCTTCAGCCGGCTGGGAGAGTCCTGGGAATTTCGTCATGCATTCGAGCAGGCCGCCAAGTACGTTCGCAGCCAGGACGATTGGTGTGCGGCAGCCGACGCTGTAGGCATCGAGAACATGGACGGCTACCTACCTCAAGAAATCGAGTGGGAGACCCTGGGTGCTGTGCTACGCGGCCAGGTCCATGTTAACACGCATTGCTATACGATCCCTGATCTCGAAGCCTTCGTAGACCACACGAATGAGTTCAAGTTTGCCATCCGAGCATTCCACCACGCCCATCAGACATACCTGGTTCCGGAAATCCTCAAAAGGGCTTATGGTGATTCCCCGCCTGCATCTGCTCTTTTCGCTGACAATATGTGGTATAAGGCCGAGGCCTATATTGGTACCGAGTATGCTGGAAAATTCCTCTACGACAATGGATTAACGCCAATTTATGTATCTGACAATCCAGTGCTTAATGCGCAGCACGTGGTATTCGAAGCTGCCAAGGCTTATGGATACGGTCTCCCGTACCACGCCGCCATGGCTTCTGTTACAACAGCCCCTGCGGAGAGACTAGGCTTTGAAAAGCGCCTTGGTAAAGTCAAACCTGGGTTCGACGCCGATATCGTGGTCTGGGACAGCGACCCTCTAAGTGTCGGTGCTACACCTGTTCAAGTCTGGATTGACGGAACTGCCCAATATGAGGATCCAATTGAACTCGTGAAACCATTTGAAGCGCATGTCGATGTTCCCAAAGGCGTTCCCATCACAAAGGAAGAGCCACTCTCCACTTCCGACCTAATCATAACAGGTGTCTCGAAGTCGTTCCTCACGCAGCAATCCGCTGGCACAGATGAGCAAAGCCACAACCTTACGGCTGTCATCTCTAACGGCAAGATCACCTGCCTTGGAACCTGCGCTAGAAAACTACAGGCCGCTCAAGACGGCGGCGCTAGGGTAATCAGTCTTGATAACGGCTACTTAATGAAACCCTTCACCGCGTTCGGCTCTCTCATCGGCCTCAATGCAATCGACGCGGAGACAGTCACAGACAACGGCGGAAGTCCAGACATCTTCAGCCGTGGCGTCGACGGCCTTGCCCTAGACACCAAGAAGGCTCACTTCGCGCTGAAATACGGCGTCACGCGCGCCATCTCGTCCCCCAAGTATTCCGGCACAGCGACACATCAAGGCACCAGCGTCGGCTTCCGCACGGGCGCCAAGCACTCTCTAGAGAAAGGAGCCGTGTTCGCCGACGATGTCGCAGTGCACTACACGCTCGACCTCAACGCGAAGAGCGGCAGCACGTCTATCTCCAACGCCGTCGGGTCGCTACGCCGTAAGCTACTCGAGGCCGTCGAGGCGAACACGACGGCCGCCGATCCTTTCTCCGAGGGCGCGTTCCTCCAGCAGGTCGTGAAGGGTTCCTTGCCCCTCGCCATCACAGCGCACAGCGCAGACGTCATCGCCGCCATCCTCAAGGTGAAGAGCACCGTCGACGCCGCCATTGCCTCCGCAGACGGCAGCAGCAGCAGTGCCGGAATCAGACTCGTCATCATCGGCGGCGCGGAGTCGCCCATCGTAGCCTCCGAGCTCGCCGCTGCCGACGTGGGCGTCGTGCTCAGCCCGCTGCTTTCCTACCGCACATCATGGGACCAGCGCCGGGCCCTCACCGGCGCGCCTCTCACGAACGGGACGGCCGTCGACCATCTTATCGACGCAGGCGTGGTAGTCGCGATCGGCCTCGAGGAGGACTGGGTCGTCAGAGACCTGGGACTACTAGCCGGCATTGCGTATAAGAATGGCGGGGGCAAGATCGATGAGAGCGAGGCGTTGGACCTTGTCGGAGCTAATGTGTACAAGATGCTGGGGCTTAGTACTGGTGAGATGGATAAGGATGTCGATGAGTTTGTTGTTTTCGAAGGCAGTCCTTTGGAGGTCGGGTCTCGTGTGAGGGCTGTAGGCGCGGGGTTGGGCGAGGTTAAGGTCTTTGAGTATGAATAGCGTGACGAGAGTAATTTCGGGGATTAATTGACAGATAGTCCGTATATATCATAACGTAATACAGGCATGTTATGCACTTATGATCTAAACTTACTTCGATAATTTAACATGAAATAAGTCTCAGGTCTTTTTTTTTCTCTCTCTCTCAACATCGGCTTACTCGGTTGTATAAAACAATCGCTGTTTGTTCCAAGATAACCAAGACTTATCAATTCAACTTAGACAGCCTTTCGCAGCTATAATCGCCTCCGGTTAACAATGAGACATAACAGACATGCAAAGATTTTTTCCTCGTGTGTTTGAATGCAATGCCGCTTCTCTCCCGCAACCAGGAAAGCGACATATGAAATAGACCTTCCAGCCAACATCCATTGAATTCTATGTTAAATTCACGCGGCTTTTCATTTCTCGGACTCGCCTGACCCGGGCTTATCATCACAGACGATATCGAAGGTTGCCTTGCTATAAATGTTGAACCAAGTGACGTCCTTAGTCTGGTTCTCTGGCACCACCATTCTACTATTGGAATTGTTGGTCAGGAAGGTAGCAAGGAAGACCTTGACCATCATGACCCCAGCGCCCTGTCCCGGGCAACGCCTCGGTCCTTTGCCAAATGGCATGAAACAGTACGAGCTCACGATGGTCTCCGTCCTGTTCAAGAAACGGTTAGGATCAAACTGAGTCAACGGCGCCATGTCGGGATCCACCCGAGCTCTCCAGCTCTCCTCGTTCTGGTGCAGGGCGTGGATGCAGGTGACAATTCGTGTGCCGGACTTGATGTTATATTGCCGACCGCGATGAGTCAATTCGAAGTCCTTGACGGCAGCGTTGTTGATCAGCGAACCCGGTGGCTCGTAACGCAGCGACTCGAGAATGAAGGCGCTTAGTATGGGCGCTTGTGATAGCTTAATGAACATATCTCCAGGCGTCGATTTGAGTTCGTTGATTTCGTCCAGAATACGCTGTTTCCACATCGCGTTCTCTGGCTCGAGGAGATGAAACAGCGTCCCCATAACACTTGATTTGATAGTGTCCAATCCGGCAATTGTGGCAGTAACGAGGTCATCGCGAGTCATATCGCGAGGGATACCGAGTTCGTCGTTAGCCTCCTGCACAAGCGAAGCTACTGTTTGATCCTCAGGCGTATCCATCATGTCTGCCGTCGCTTTAGTGATAATCTTGATATTGTAGTCGAGCCGACGTGACTCCTTGGTCAGCGGCAAGGCCGCGAGGGGGAAGCAGACACGGTTCCAGAAACGACTTGCGTAGAATCGCAACTCGGTGAATGTTTGGTTCAAGGCCGTCATGAAAGGGAGCGCTTTGAGTTGCCCGTCGGTGTCGAGCACTTCCAGATGTCGGCTGATATTGCTTCTTCCCCAGATAAACTCCCCGCTCGACTCTCGGGTCCAGCTGTTTAAGAGCTCACGGATGTTGATTGTGGCGCCTGAACCGTTCTTTACTCTGAAGCGAGCCAAGGCCAACTCAGCTTGCCGTTCAACGATCTCGTAGAGGCGTCTGTTATCCTTCATGCCTCTTGTGAGTGTTACCTTCCTTTCCCTGAAACGCCATTTATCAATCGGGAGGAAGGTCAACGCATAAGGGCTCAAGCGACCGAAAGAGAATAACGCAGGCGTATCTCTGTCGACATTTTTCCCGGTCTTAGCGATGAGATCTTCACACAACGCCGCATCTGTGCTGTAGAGTTGCACGGAGAAGCCACGGACTGTTCCATAAAGATCCGTAGGGCGTTCGGTGTAAAGCCAGTCGTGGCTCTTGTTCTTCCCCTGCAGCCCAGTGACACGCATCTCAGCGCCTACGACTGCGTAACATTTGTTGACGAAACGGATTCCTTGTTTCTCATAGAACCGACGCAGGAGGTAAAGTCTTAGGACGAAGGCCCAGAACAACCATACCAAGCCCGCCCCAGTTGGGCCAGCCAACAGATAGACCCATAAATGAGCTTTTGATTCAAGACTCGAGTCAACGGATGAAGGTAAAGGAGCACCCGAGATAAGGTCACGCTGTTCTCCCAAACCTGTCAGGTTTGACAGAAACTGAATCTGCTCCATTGCTAAAGCAACTTTCTGTCCAGGGGGAGGTGAATGCAACTAAACTTCCTCTCGGGGAACAACTACAGCGAATGAAAGGTACACGATATTTAAATAGCAAAAGGGGCCTGCAAATGACGAGCTATCACTCGCCACCCACCCCGGGTATATCCTGTCCGAACCCCTGAGCGGCTAGCCTCGAATATCCTGCATGGTGAGCAGGCCAACAAGGCTCGCTTCAAGCAAATCTCGGTCTCCATTTCAACCTGATACAATTTGGCGAGTTTCTCCTCACAAAATATGCAGGTGATGGGACGCCCTGGCACATGCATACGTAATGTCAAAAGCAAGTAGTCGTCCGGGGTTTAAAGTCTTATGGATATTAATTGGTCAACATGGTACCTCTCGCCCATAATTCCTTAGCACGTTTTTCCGTCCACCAATTATCTCACTCGGATTCCTATAGAGAGTTTGGTTACTTATGAAATAGGGAAGGACGGCAAGCAAACGAGTCCTGAAATTGGTCTCATGATCATGCGTTGAAGAAACGGAATATGTAGTGTGTAGGCAAGGAAAGAACAAGACTACGACTGAGGTTACAGATGATAAGATGTCAGGGAGGTTTTCTATCTGCCCTTCTATCATTAACAAATTATCCTTTGAAATTAGTCCATTCTAGTGATCATAAATAGTAATTAAGTCTGGACAAGAGAAATTCATTCCTAGTTGAGGCAAGACTATAAAGTGTAGTGCAGTAAGCAAGCCAACAATGCCAAATATCAGAACCTCAAAATATCGATAGTTCAAATAATGTCGACTTACACTATCGCCACGCACCACATCCTGTAAGAAAGGCCCATTTCGTCAATCTGGGCAGGTATACACATTGAGGAGCTATCCAACCAACATCGAAGGACAAGATGAAATTCTATGCTGGAGATCCCCCATAGTCATTCGATTAGTAATAATCACTGGTGTAATTGTACCGATCACATCCTATCAGATTCACACAAAGATATGCGCCATGCTCTTAGCTCTAGTTCGCTTTCCGAGGCTGATAACTAACTAGTCGTTACCCAGTTTTGACCTAGATCACGAGCATGCGATCTCATTCGGTATCAAGCGGAGCTATCTCTCGGCGTGTTCTTCACCGCTGTATGCAAACGACATCAAAGTAAAAATATTAGGACTCAAGTACGTGTCCTAATAGAGCGAGATGATAGGGCGTTGACAATAACAGCGTAGCCATGAGGCGTCCAGAGGCTAAACGCAAAGCAACCCTCTCCTCCCAAAAGAATCGGAATGTCAATATAACCTTTGAGTTACATAGAGTACTACCCACCACAAGCCAAACCCGGAATCGAGTGAGATGGGGGTTACATTGAGATACGTAGGGACGATCTAGGCCTACTTAGTATACTTGAAGAAGAGCTTTCACTAACACCTCCGAAATTCCTCCTCCAACGCTTATGCAGAGTGGCACCCGCAGCGTTGCATCGGTGAGTAGCTATCGATTGGCTAAGTGCCGATGGAATACGCCGTGCCTCCCTGTGGTCCTGCATGAAAGACCTATGCATGTCCATACTACCCCTCCTAATGCGCAGGCAACTCGATTCCGCCACATCTTTCTGTCTAGATGGTTAGATAGACTATGCAACCATATAATTATAGCCTTTTAACAGGGAGGGGCAGTTATGGCTTGTCGAATTGTGATGACAAGTTTCAATAAATGTGAACTACTCGTATAGGTACACCTCTAAGCCTCACCCACCTTCTCTATTGTAAGACCTGCATATCTCGCATGTGGCAGCATTCATGAGCATCATAGCATCAGATTATTGGGATCAGCGGACTTGAGCAGAAGTATACTTTCGTGGCGTGTTCGCTTAAGGGCAAATTACGACGATGTTTCCTCCTCCACCGAAGGAGTCTATTGGTTCGTCTCTCACTCTGCATTTCGTGGGCCTGCGCGAAGTATTGCTGACGTGAGGCTGCTCATACAGAATGGGAGAAACTTGGATTCGACGTCTATGAGGGTGAGTAGCCACTTACAAGACTTTTCAAGTTTAGTCGTCTAATGAGCATGAAGTCGATGGCCATGTTGAGTCTCATTACAGCAACCAGACTGGCGAATGGAGTGAGCCTCAATTCGTCACTGACCCCTTATTGAGACTACACGGGCTCACTCCGGCTCTCAACTATGGTATGCCTCTTTCCATACTTCGGCTATAGCAGAATATTGACGTAGAGCTCTGCCTTTAGCCCAGCAAGCCTTTGAAGGGCTCAAGGCCTACCGTACGCCGTCCGGCGAGGTTCACATCTTTCGCCCACAAAAGAATGCACAGCGGATGATGCGGACCGTATCATACATATCAGTCCCTCCAGTACCAGAGGAGCGGTTTCTGAGTTGTGTCAAGTTGGCCGTGGCGAAGAACGCTGCCTACGTTCCTCCCCACGGCGCTGGCGCCGCCTTATACATAAGGCCCATCATATTCGGGAGCTCGGCGACACTCGCCATGGCCTCCCCGGATAAGTACACCTTCTGCGTCTACGTCACTCCCGTAGGCATGGCATACGGCGTGAAAGCCATTAAAGCGCTCATCCTAGAAGACTACGACCGCGTTGCGCCCGAGGGATCAGGAAAAGCCAAGATCGGCGGGAACTACTCGCCGCTCGTGAAGCATATCAAGGAGGCGAGCGTCTTCGAGTACGGCATCCTGCTCCATCTCGATAGTAAGACGCGGACGGAGATCGACGAGTTCTCTATGTCTGGCTTCGTGGGAATCAAGAAGAACGCGGGTGATGGCACTTACACGCTCGTGGTACCCACGCCGACGAGGACTATCGAGAGCGTGACATCCGACTCGATCTGCGAGATCGCGAGGGATCTGGGCTGGAAAACTGAGACTCGCACGGTGCGGTATGACGAGCTGCCGACCTTCGACGAGGTCCTTGCCGTGGGCACGGCGGGAGCACTGGTCCCCATCAAGAGCATCACACGCAGGTCTACTTGCGACGCTTTCATGTATAATAACGAGTCTGATGAGCGCGGGCCATGCTGTGCCAGGCTACTGTCTATCCTAAAAGACATACAGCAAGGGAATGTAGAAGATCGGTTTGGCTGGTGTACTAAGGTGGTTGAAGTCAGCGATTAGCGAAAAGATCGGTATAGATTAACGAGACGAGAATAGTTTACGCTATCTGTTACATACTAAACCTCATTTGTTACTCTGCTATCTCTGTTGACATAACTATGGATTTGGATATCTACTCTTCTCCACTAGGGATGATATGCGTAATTATTCCATGATAGTATGACCGTCGAATACCTGACCCTTGCTCGCCTGTTGTATTTCAGTATACCTACGCGAAGTCTTGTTAGTTAGTTTCGATTCCTATGCAGGCATGAAATATGCATATTCTTGACTATGCGGGTCTTTCTGCATGTTCCTCTTCTTTTTTCTCACCTCTTTCCTTATTCCTCTATATCCCGCGCCGTGCCCGGCACGCGAACGCCACATCAGTTATTTCTGCAAAGTACATCGGGATCGACCTTCCACGTTAGAAAACGGGCTAGGCAGTTTAGATACGCATAGGCAGCTCATATATGCGCTTAGACTTCTATCAAGCGATCTATCAAACACTGCAATAGCGCGTAATCGGTGAGGGATTCTACAAATGTGAAGGATTTATTACATAATAACCTATGTGTAGCTTTCCAATACAAGATGTAAGATTCGACTTCGGTAGTTCAATATCAATCCTTCCATATTACCGCTGCCTTGTTCCAGCCCAGCACAGGGGAGTGTTTACTACTTGGCTCAGACGCAGTAACTGTCACAAATGCGGCTTGTTGGTGTGGAGTGCATGCAGAACAGCGTTGTAAGCTGAATGTAGGTACCTGCGCGATGGCACCGAAACGGACCATCTACTCCTCCATTTCTGCGCATCTGTCGGTCATAACCGCCCGCATAGTAAAAACATACTCACGTGAGCGGAAACCTGCACCGGTAACCACGGACCGAATTTGGGCCGTTGGATCTAGTATACGCATACATACTTAGGTGGACGGGTCGCATGCAGTGCGGTGGCAAAAGACTTTGCTGATGTTACAGGTAGTATGCGTATGGGGCTGGTTTCGGTCACCGGTGAAGCGAGTCGAGTCGGGCAGATGCGTTCGTAAGCCATGCAGCAGTCGCGCGCATGCTTCATACTATCATGCATGAAGTGGAGGATTGCTCAGTGTTAGGCAACTTCGTGAATGAAGATCCGCCTGCATGCGTCGTGGAGAGGGCGAGTTCTATCTACCAGCGGTTTACACTCGTGGGCTACCTACTTACCTACCCTCGGTAACAGGAGAATGAGTTCGCGAGCACTTCTGTCTGGTATGGTGTGACGGGTCGCCCCGGAGATCGCGATGTGGTTGGGACTCCTTCGCAAGTTGCATTGTAGACTGTAGACAGATTCAAGCAATTCATAGCGAATATCCTTAAATCAAGTCGCAATGGCAACCCGAATCAAGACCTACCTAGAGCTCGTAAAGGAGTGTGATACGTAAGTGATGAGAACAACGGAACAGATACGCCGTAGTAGAGGACGGCCCCCAAACTCGTAGGGGTGGCATCGTCGTCTCTCATAGAGTTACCGTATGCACGCAGAGGCTGCCGGCGAGGTGTCAAAAAAGCAAAATGAGCAAGTGGCTAACCTGCTCTACAGTCTCCCATACCCGGACGAAGAAGAGTACACGCAGTTAACATCGCAGTATTACCACTTTCGCCTTAAGAAGGTTTGGAAAGAAGCGGATGGCGATGTGAGCTCCTCCTATGTCACCGTTGGCTACATCCTCCCGTCCGTCGTGGCCAACATGCCGTGGACCGACAAGTTCCGCATTGACCACGGCACGCGAACCATCAGTATCCCGTGGCCAGCAGCGACAGCGGGGGACCACAGCTCCTACGAAACGCACGCAATCGCTGAGCAGCTCCAGCTCGCGCGCGAGCGCGACAGCATCCCCATTCTGCGGAAGTGGCGTGGCGAGCCTTATAAGATCCTCGGGCTACCAGACCGCCGCGAAGTGCGCATAGCGCGCGCCGGCAGCGCGGTATTTGGCGTCCACACGATCGGCGTGCATGTCTTAGGTTTCTGTCGCGACAGTGACACCAACGCCATGAAGCTCTGGATACCGCGGCGCTCGCCGACGAAGCAGACCTTTCCCGGGATGCTCGATAACACAATCGGGGGCGGTCTGACGGCCGACGAGGACATTCTCGGCTGTCTGGCTCGCGAGGCGCAGGAAGAGGCCTCGCTTCCGGAGGCGTGGGTGCGCGAACACGCGCGGCCCGTGAGCACGATATCGTATTTCTCGATCCGCGACGAGCGGGCCGGGGGACCTGATGAAGTCGGCCTGCTCCAGCCTGCAACACAGGTGCTGTATGACCTGGAGATGCCCGCTGATATGGTACCGCAACCGTTAGACGGAGAGGTAGCTGAGTTCCTCCTTTGGAGCCCAGAGGAGACGTTGAAGGCTTTGCGGGAAGGACAGTTCAAGCTGAACAGCGCAGTTGCTTGGATTGATTTCTTCATCCGCCATGGTTACATTAATCCCCAGAATGAGCCCGACTACTTGGAGTTGGTTGCGAGGATTCATAGGAGAATCTGGTTTTGATGTAAATCGACACACTCGCCCACCTATGCTGTATAATATTAAATAAATATAGACCTGATGCAGCCAGCCGTTCTTCTATATAGCACAGCATATTGATATCCAAACCGCTTTGCCTAATTAGTGACCGCCTACATACCCGTTCACACATCTATTTATAATAACTAACCAGAAGTCTTCTGGGTGTCAAGAAGATTGGTGCTGTTTGAATGCTCAAATATCATAAAAGGACCTAGGGGTATGCGCTGTTGTCTCTATCATCATATATACATTTTAATCCAATGTCGTAATTCGTTCTAGAATAATTCTTCAAAGGTTCTTTTTCTTGCCGTGTCTCACAACCGCGATCAAGGGAGCAATCAAGAACAGCGACGCCCCACCAACCACAGCGCCCGCGAAGCCCTGCGCAGGCCTGAAATCGACGTGGCCGGGGTTCACGTCGACCAGGGCCCCCGCGATAGGTGCTCCAATGAGAACCCCGACAGCCCCAAACATCCAGAGCATCCCCAAGCGCGTGCCGATGACACTCATATTCGGCGACAGGATGGGATGCGAAATCGCGGCACTCGGCGCTGCGACGAGCACACCGGAGGTCAACCCGTAGAACACGCAGAAAGTGACGAAGCCGCCGACATTATGGACCGCCATCCACGAGAACAGCACCACGACCGTCGATACCGTCGCCGCGAGGTATACCTGCACCGAGCCGAGACGCGTGGCAGCCAGCATAGGCAACGTCCGCCCCGTCAGAGAGCCCACGCTCACGTATACAAGAGACTCGAAAGCGAAGTCACGGCTCTGTCCGAGAGCAGCCGTCGCATACGTGGGGATGTAGAAGGGCGGTATGTAGAAAGACACGTAGTTGAGGAGCAGAGCGATCGAGAACAGCAGGAAGTTTGGTTCGCGGAGTGCCTTCAAGTCAAGGACAGCACGCCTATGGGCTGCCTGTGGGGGACGGTATGGTAGGAGGATGGCGAGCGCCACGGCAGCGACCACGAGGTTGATTAGGGCCATGGCACGTACGGCCCAGGGGAATCCGATGGACGGGACCAGCCCGCGCAGCGTGAAAGTGTAGATGATGCCGCCGACACTACCGCCTGAATTGACGCAGCCGATGGCCCAGGGGCGAGTCTTGTCTGGAAACAGTGTCGATACAAGGGCCAACGATGGGACGTAGACAAGCCCCGACCCTATACCGACTGCTAACGCCTGTGCGAGGAACACTTGCCAGTAGGCAGTAGCTAGCGAAAGTGTGGCCATGCCCAGCACGATCAGGAAGCAGCCAACCACAAGAAGGGGCCGCAGGTAGCCGGCATCGAACAGAGGGCCGGTGAAGGCACCGAGGAAGATGACGAAAAAGACCTGTACGCTGCCTATCCAGGATATAGCGCTAGGTGACGTGCTAGACAACAAGGTCCGCACATAGAGCTCCTCAAACGCACCGAAGGTCTGCGTAAGACCCCTTTGACACGAAGACGCAGCATCGTTAGCTTTAGTATTGTGTGGGCATTAGATGGCATTAGATGGCATAGGATAGTAGTGGGGTGATTACTTACCAGGCGTTCACGAAGATGAAAAAAGCAGCTAGGACATACAGCCAGGCTCGAGCGCCGCCCTTGGGCCCATCGTCTTGTGGAGGGTTGTCCTCACGTTCTGAGCTCAAAGTGCCACTGTCCTCGGTAGGCAGCTCCACCACCTTCTCCGACCTGAGACTGCTACCCTTGGTGTCTGTCTCACTCACAGTCGCCATGTTTTTTTTCTCCCTGCTGAGTCACTTGAGGGTCTAAAGCGAGGAGGGAGAAGAGTGGCTACCTTGTGGAAGAGATATTGATATATCTAAGGAAGTAAGGAAGAATGGGCGGTCAGAAAAACTCCAACATGTGTGGTATGATTCATAGTTGCATTAAAAGGAGCCTACAGGTAGGCCAAGAGAGGTAAAAATAATAGCCCGGATGCACCCTCCGGCTGATGTAGGTAGGTAGGTAGGTATATTCTGCACAGGCAGTCGTGTCAAGGTCACTTAACGACTCCTTGGAAAGGTTACTTGGTTACTTGGAAACGTATGGTAGTTTGGGGTCGTGGTGTCATCGAATCACATAAAGTTGTTTGCATAGTCGCAGTTCGCTTCCCGGACTTTGAGACCGCTCTCGGCGGGTTGAAGCGGTGGTGGGTCTGAGGCATGTATGTAGTACAACGTAAGATTTCTTTATTGTCGGTCTAGGTATATGTGATTGGGCCTTTTTTTCTTCTTCTCTTCTTTCGTTCTTGTCCTCTAGTCCTATGATACTCGCATGTTTGGCCAATTAAAGAGCGTATATGTATTAGGAATAGGTGAGTGAATCACCAGTTGCGCACCCTCCATCGGGGCTACTTCGTGTGCTGGGGAACTCATTCCCAACTTAGCACCATTTATGTACATACTATATATGTAGATGTTGTGTACTGTTTATTCTCTCCCTCGTCTATCAGCAGAGCCATATCTAGCGTTTAGACATTCAAATGTTTCAGTTCACTAGCTTAGGCCATTACTATATGCCTTTATACAATTGCTAAGTAAAGTGTATATCAAGCAATACTGGACATATACATCGACCACTGTTTCCACTCGCTGTAGGTTTCGTAAGACGGTCTCCTGACTCGCGCTCTGCCGCAAGTACGGGCATATGTTCGAAAGAAATTCTCCCGCGATATATCACATTTGCATCATGTATTTATGTCTCCTATCACACCGGCTTTTATTGACAACCTTTCCTCACCCCCTCCACTCACTCTTCGGTTCCAAGGGAAGATCGGGCCACTAGCTCTACAATACTATTGTGTCCACCGATAGACTGCCTTGATATAAATTAGCTGATACTATACAGGTAGCTATCCCATCACGGGAGCTTACGATCTTGTTGTTGTGCTTGTGCCGAAGGCTGAATGCAGGAAGTAGGCAGTTGTTGGCTAGGGTCCGGGTCCTACTTCAAGAAAGAGGTTAGCTCCACGGCAAGAACGCCACTTTGACGTAGGCCGGCGCCAAATTCGAGATCTACAGGACTGTAGGGTTGGCCGGAAAATCGCCGCCCGTAAGATGTGGCTGCAGGTACCATACACTAAGTAGTCTAGTAAGAGTTGGCGTCGAGCATCTTGTCTAGCCCCTTGTCACTGTTAGCTGCTCATACCAAGCTCATGCTGAAGCCTAAAAAGCCACACGCGGTAGTTACTAGATATCGGTGACAAAATTATTATCGTCTTTAGGGTTGTTATATCCTTGATACCTATAGGAAATATCGGGGAATAGTGGTATCCAAATGAGTAACACCCATGTTGACTCTGCTGAAGAATGGTTGCTGGTGATGATGGGGACTCATCGCCACCTACACTATTGCAGCCCTTTGGAGAGCTAGCTCCGATAGGCCCGCCATCAGCCGCCCACGATCCTAGAGCAGAAGTAGACTACGCATTTGTCACATACCACAGTTCCACCTATTAGAGTTGCTCAGGCATAGCATCTCTAACTCACTTGATTGATTTAAAAAAAAAAAGAGATAGTTCAGATCAGAGAAACCATTGCAATACTTAGAAGCCTACACCCATTATGAAAAATGGCACAGGACTCAAGTAGTAGCCTAACCTTAACGGAGACTCTAGGCTGCGGGTTAGTGCGCTCAACATCATTCGAATATGACTTGTCCTTTGGCAAACTTGGGGTATTCATGAACTAGGTATCGGTGTACTGAGCTAAGCGAAGTCTAGTATATCAGTTTCGCCCTCCCACTTCAGCACCCATGAAACCTGAGTGCGATGCCTGAGCTTGGGTGAGTAACGTAAGTTACAGTTGAGGATTCCAATTTTCACTTTCGCAAAACATATTTAGGGAGCAATGGCTGTGTGCATAGGTAGCTCCAGGTAGACAAGAACATGCCCTTGGAACTACGATCAGATGACCTATTTCTATTGTGACAAAATTTGAGACATGCATATTCAACATGGATGCTAACGACAAGGCTTTGCTGAGATGCGCAATACAACAAAGTACTTTACAGATCGCCCATCCGGACTGGAATTCACACTCCATGACCCTGTTCCCTTGTTCACACCGCCGCGTTTACCCTATTGTTCCTCCCGAATCTAGTCACCTACGACGAGGATGTCGATCGAGGCCCTAGCATAGAGTTTATGAAGGCTGCCAAAAACGAGCCACACCTTGAGCGGTGCTTTCTCGCAAGGCGTAGTATAGTGAATCTATCGACTCGTTCTCCGCCGAGGCTGTTTCGATTAAACCGCCTAGTAGCCATGTGTGAATGAAGGATATCCGATCGTGTTCGAGGACGACTGGTGTAATTGTGGCGCCGTATATTCCTGTAGCCTCAGTTGGGCTCGACACCGTCTAGTTCGTGAGAGTTTCGCTCATAATAGCAGTAGTGAGGTAAACAGTGAGCTTAATGCTAGAATTCATGGTGAATGATTTATTTTCGTTTATGTGAGATGACTGTTACTTTGCTTGGCAGAAGATGTGTACACAATCTAGGGAAAGTCTTCAGACATTACGGAAATTTGAGGAAAAGTTTCCTCACATAGGATCTTTCATATGAGCGCCTTTGATGAATATGTTTTATTTGTATTCGGGCCTCTCAAAGGCATCACATAAAACTCTACGTGCCCCTTCTTATGAGACAATAAAGCAACGCCCATCTTCATTCATACTTGAAAGGCATGACAAAAATAGTTGAAAGGAGTGTAGGAAGGCACTATGAATTGACTACCTATAGACTCCAGTAGTTGCAACTTCTTATTGTCCTCACGATAGAATCTCGATAAGTTACGTGTTACATGTTGAAATAGAAAGACAAAGTAAGTCTTGTTGCTAGGTATTTACTTAGGTGCTCATGGTGAAATGCGTGACTATACAACTACTGCAATACTCTTAGTATATACATATACTGTTTATACGCACGTATCGGTTTCTTAAACCCGCATTAAGCGATAAATAAAGCTGTATGCGCAAAACAGGTCCTGGCCACTCGAGCTAGGGAATTAGAGCATTATGTCGTAATTGCTGCCACAAGCTTCACGACGACGAGAAGAAAGCGTCTACCCACATCGTCACCACCCGCAGCTATGCGCGGCGTTGCTTCTTCTCTGGCCAGGAATGGCCAGCTGGGCCGTGTCGGCGCTACAAGCAGCTACGTGTGCCGGCAATGCAGGGCCATTCAAATCAGCGCAGCACCAACAACCGATGCGCCCTCGACCCGAGATCCCTTCGCCTCGCCGGTCGATGCTTCGAGAGACGTTGCCGGTATGCACATATCTACAATACGCCGGCCTATCGCGCTGTTCCGCTTCTCCACGATTCTAACGAACATGCAGACGCTCGGTTTGAGGTGCTGGGTACATCGTATTCTCTGCTCTCGGTGACGTTGTCTGCCTCTCAGAGACTTTATACCCGGCGCGGCACGCTCCTGGCGGTATCAGGAAAAGCACAAAATGTAAGCTCATACTGGGTAATTGGTTGATGGCAGTCATATGACCTCCGTATAACTCGTCTAACTGTGGGATGCTAGGCGCAATCGACTCTCTCAATACTTCCTCCATTGACACGAGCCGTCACCGGCGTGCCCTTCCTATACCAACGAATCACCTCGACCAGTCCCCTCACTGCTCTCATATCCGCGAAATCCCCGACTACGACCTTCTCCGTATTACATTTAGATGGAACCACCGACTGGATGGTGTCACAAAGGAAAGCTTTGCTTGCCTGGACTGGATATACCCTCGCCGTGACCCCACGACTCCAGCACCGGCTTCCTCTAGCACATTGGGGCTCCTCCGAACTGACGGGCCGAGGTCTTGCCGCACTCTCAGCGCCTGGCCACATATACCAGGTCACATTGGGCGACGGCGAAGAATTCGTCGCACACCCTGCCAACGTAGTCGCCTATACGATCACCAAGCAGCCGCCCCTGCCTTTCCGATTTAAGAGCTCAAGCATCAGATTTCAGGTGCCTTCAGTCACTACATGGCTAGAGACGACAAAATTCTTCCAAAATATGCGGCAGACCGAAACCTACAAGTTCCTCGCCCAATTATTCTTCAGGCTCCGGACGGCTGCCCGCCGCACCATCTGGGGTGACAGGCTGTTCCTGCAGTTCCGCGGTCCCATGACCATCCTCATGTCTAGTCGAGGTTCGCGTGTCAGCGACGTCTTGACTAATGTCCAGGTCGACGAGATCGCAGATGCACCCCCGGGTGCAGTTCCCGCTGCCATAGAGTTGGCTACGAACCCGAAACCCACCGTAGAGCCCGCGAAAACGCAGGAGGCGCCTGTGAAAATCAGCGTTGCCAGCGTTGGGCAAGACGGCAAGGTCAAGTTTGAGGACGCAAAGAGCTTAAAGGAATTCGAAAAATCGTGAACTGGTAAGGCCGCGATAAGCCACGGCCTTCAACGACTTGTACGACTAGTAAATAATAGCCATAGATGTGTACACCACAGAAGCCTCCTTATGCAAAGTCCCTTTGTAACACTTCGGAAGAATGATACCCCCGCATTTCTTACCTTGCATACAACATTCAAACCTGAAAAGTCGTTGGCCGTATCATGGCCGAGCTGTTCACATATGGACTATGCGGTACTAGATTTGAGCCATTACAATTTTCAATCCAAGGTGCTTGCATGCAGCAGCAATGCCTTTATCTCAATCTTTCTTCCTACGTGAGAACTCAGTCCAAAATTTGCCAAGATTCTAATGCTTCTAGATCACTTCTATGAGCGATTGCATGAACTCGGGTGGCGCGGCCTGGCGGTGCCATCTCGGTATTGCTCAAATCCTCTACCGCCTACCCGCAGCCAAGGAACATGGTTCCCCAGCTTCACATCTTCCACGCCAAGGTGCCTAGCAGCCTCATTTTGTCACCATTTTGTTATGAGTGTATATGTCTTGGACATCACATCTCTTCACGATGGTTGCCTTTGGATACCGTCCAATGATGAGATGCCTGCACAGGAACATAGGGAGCTGATGGTGATCCCTTCTACAAACGTGCTGAGTTGAGTTAAATGCAATGATTATATTTAGTATAATACATTACCTGGTTAGTGTAAGTCTCAGTCAGGCTTCAACTGATTCGCCCCGACCCGTGAAGATCTATCCAAGCTTTGACCTTGCGGGGTACACAGAACTCTCAGCTGGAAACTTGGATGGCGAGTGAGATGCGCCGCAAGATTATTATAAATACCGTACATGGCACTATACGCAATAGGCAGTGATGTGGTGTTCCCGATGTTTGAGCCAAAATCCTACGGGTGTATGGCGTGTGCGGCGCCAGGGATTATAGTAATCACTACATCTGTCAATACGACGCTGAAGCATGCGTCTGACCTGGGTATTATTCTACTTAGTTACGTGCCACGTGGAAGAGGCTAAGTTTAGGGTTCCAGTTAAGTACTATTAGGGACACGTTTAACAGCTACTTGAATCCAGTCACAAGTGAAAATAAAGTCAAACAAATGTGTATTCAGGGCAGTTTCTTAGACGGCCAGTACCGCTAAATCTACAGGTGCTGTGGTACCTACCAGTAGTTCACCGTTGAGCAGGGCTGGACCGTGCATCCAGCTGAAATTGCGTGCCAGTCACGGCATTGGTCAGAAAGGGGGCAGACAATAAAGAATGCGGACAGTGCGGAGGGGCGTCGGAGATAATAAACTCGGCCGATGAAGAGGACTCTAACTTCGGCATTTCGCGACTCGCTCAACACTAAGCCTCATCCGTCCGACTGTCCTATCACGTCCCACGGTCGTGGTTTGCCTGGGCAGACCTGGGAGAGCGGTAAGGCAATCAAGCTGCCCAGTGCTGTTGAAGATCGCCCAATTCTGTAAATCTGGCAAAGTCCTTTGCGCCCTTGCGTCAACTTTCGCTTGTTCGGCTCGTTTATTAGAAATCTCTGTGCGTGTACTTTATGGTACGTCGGTACCGACTGTATGTAACACAAGCAGAAAAGGCAGAAACGAAGAGCAGTTCCCGACATTTGTATAATCGTATCCCCGAGTTCGGGCAAGGGTCCTTTCCCCGAAGTATGGCTGCAGGGTATTAGATCCTAAATGAGCATACAATTATAGCATGCAAACAAGGCGTGTCAGACCAGCTATACCTACCTACTACCTATTACCTATTTCATAAGTAGCAATTGTAAAATTCTTCAAGCGTTGCTAGTAACTCCCATACCTCTTACACGTGTTATTCGTGACGACTTATGCCAAGGAGGAGTCGAACAGAACGATTAAGTCAACCAAGGCATATACATGCCTAGAGGCACTTGAACATTATCTCGCAGAAGCGAACCCGTTTGCGAGGAAGACAGAGACAACAAACAACGAGAGGGGAGAAAAGGAAGAAACAAAAGGGAAGACGGACCCGTGACAACATGCCAGTCTCAGACACGGGATCTTCTACGATCCACGAAGATCGAGATTTCGAAATATCGACAGATTCCGAAGGTCGAGCAATAGACTCGTCAGACGAGAAAGACGAAAAATTCATAGAAGACGCTTCCTTAAAGCAAGTATCGTCGGCGGAAAATTCGAAGAACGACATAGAGAAAGGCAGCGATGACTTGGCATCACAGCAACCGGGGCCGCCCCCGGGCCTCAACCCGGCTGATTTCCCAGACGGTGGTCTCGAGGCCGTAAGTGTTTCTCGAATCCATAATACCCTCATGTTCGGTCTTATCGAGATCAATGTCTCTCCGTCCCGGCAATGAGACCAGATGGGTTTACATGCTCTCGGGACCAACTCCCCCGCCAAAACAGTTACTGACCGAATATGTTGTCGTAGTGGCTAGTAGTCTTCGGCGGGACCCTGATCCTATTCTGCTCATTCGGCCTGATCAACTGCTCCGGCGTCTTCGTCCAGTACTACGTCAACGGGCCGCTGTCGGACTACACGTCCTCAGACATCACCTGGATCACGTCGCTGCAGACGTTCCTGATCACGGGCTCGAACCTCATCATGGGCCGCATCTTCGACAGCTACGGGACGAAATGGATCCTGCCGATCGGCACCATCGTCTACTCGTTCGGGCTCATGGTCCTCTCGCTGTCGACCGAGTACTACCAGATCATCCTGTCGCAGGGCATCGTGTGCGGCATCGGCGGCGCCGCCGTCTTCAACTGCGCCAGCAACTCCACCGTCACCTGGTTCTACCGGTACCGCGCCGCGGCCCTGGGCATCGTCGTCGCCGGCTCCTCGGTCGGCGGCATTGTCTTGCCGATTCTTATGACCCAACTGATTCCCCGCATCGGCTTCCCCTGGACGGTCCGCATCCTCGGCTTCATCGCCCTCTTCTGCTGCGGCATTGCCTGCTTCACCGTCAAGTCTCGCCTGCCGCCCCAACCCAAACCGTTCCACTTCATGGAGCTCGTGCGGCCGTTCAAGGAGCTGAGGTTCGCGCTTGTGGTGGTGGCGTCTTTCTTCGTCTTCTGGGGCCTGTACCTGCCCTTCAACTATCTCAACATCCAAGCCGAGCAGCAGGGCGTCAGCCCGGCTTTGGTCCCCTACATATTGCCCATCCTGAACGCCGTTAGGTAAGTTATCCCTTGAGAGAGGCCCTTCATCCCCAATTTCATATTCTCCCATGCTAACACCCAGCCCCAGTATCCCCGGGCGAATCATCCCGGGCATCCTCGCGGACAAAGTGGGCCGCTTCAACACGATGATCATGGTCGCGGCCCTATCGGGCATCATCACGCTCGCGCTGTGGATCCCAGGCACGACGACGGGCGCGACGCTCGCCTACGGCGCCATCTACGGCTTCACGTCCGGCGGCTTCATCTCGCTCGCGCCGGCCGTCATCGCGCAGATCAGCGACCTGCGCGAGATCGGCGCCCGCAGCGGCGCCCTGCTCTTCATCTCCTCCCTCGGCGCCCTGACCGGCTCCCCGCTCGGCGGCGCCATCGTCACCGCCATGCACGGCGAGTACCTCGGCCTCAAGCTCTTTGACGGCATCACCATCCTGACGGGCGCTTTCTTCCTTATAGCGGCTCGCGCGGTACAGGTCAAGTTCAGGCTTGTGAAGATTTAGAGAGAAAATGGTGAGGGAAAAAATGGATTGGGGTTATGTATTGATTTTTAATAAGTGCTTTTAGCCCTTGTTGGCTCCCTTCGTTTGGTTTGGTATTATATCCTGGGTCTGGACAACCCATTGGCGTTTGAGTATTGCATACATAGAGGTGGGCTTGCATAGTAGGCATGATAGGATAGCACACGAACAGAGTTGACAGCATTTGTCTTTTAAAGTAGTATATGAAGAAGCGGACGAGTGATCGACATATCAGAATGGGGCCAAGTCGGATAGATATGTACGTTACCCCTCATGAGATCGACGTGGCCTGCGATTCGGCCATATCTAGCCATAGATGATCTATTATAGCTTTGCATACTCAAAAGCCTATGGCGGGCAGTTTGTTTATATATTCCCTAGACGTCTAGTTACCGCCTATATGACGTTGGCCAAGGTAGCGTCAACCCAAGGTGAGCCCCTCTGTAATCACTTCGCCGATAGGTCTACCTAGGCAGTTGAGCCCCAGATAATATGTGTGATAGGTAGATCACATATGTAGCATCGCGGCGTTACGCCAATACCCTGAATTCACCAGGCATTTATATCTCGCCTAGGAAAGCATTCGGCGAACGTTATCCCAAACGCAGGTTACCAGATCACACCATAAGCTCGCCTTCGACTCTCAGAACGTTTAAAGATGGGTCATTCACGGTAATTAAGTGGTCTAGCTAACTCCCAATGACCGTAATTAACACCAGCTAGTGTACAATGCTTATACAAGTTTCAGTATCGTGCTCATAGTGGCGGCGTATCATATCGTCTCGAACATCCCCCCTTGCGGTACTAAATCGCCGATTATTCGCACCTCAGAGGTATCAAACACTATGCATCTACACTTATTCCTCCCCAACCACCTACACCCCGTAACATAAGTTATCCTCAGACCAACGCACCTCCCTTTCCAATCTATGTACCTCGTCCTCATGCGGTGGTCCTCATGTGGTTGTTGTCCGCGACGATCTTCTTTTCACACCTTCCCGCTTTAGTTGGCAACTACCGAGCCCGCCCCCATATCGCTGCAACGTCAGCTGACAATATGCCGGGGATCGAACCCGGGACCCATCCCCCAAACTCTTCTCGCAGCAGGAATCCGGGCGAATACGCGCCTCGCTGCTCACAGCGACGTTCTCCCGTGCGGCGCGTTGTCTACTAGCGGTCACCAAATCCTTGCTCGACAGTATGTACTAGCCGCCTACCGTATTTCGTACCAAATACGCATGATCCGTCTAGCAGAGGCGAGAACGATGCCGTGATCGGCTCTGTCTTTATCGGAAATCTAGTCGAGCAGCGCAAGAGAGATATGCTGTGCTATGATACCTCCCACTGTGTCCGAGTTCCCTCATCATACTCCTTATATAAGCTGCCTATCTGTATTTGGCGCTGTTCGGAGTTCTCGGTTAGAATTGGAGACCAAGACGGGCATCAAAGCGCCAAAAGGGAAGGAAAAAGAGCGGTGAGGGGCTATTGAGATGCCCGTATAAGATTAGAGATGCATGCAGAGTATCGAAATGATCAGACACACTGTCCCCTCCGGGTCCGTTTCGGTCTCGTAACCTGGATCCCTCGGCGAATAGGGACGAGTGCCCTCTTGCTCTGATAAGGTCTAGCATTGTCCGTTGCCGCCGTCCCAACAAGCGACGTGAATGCCCGTGACGGCGCCCGGCAACAGTCATTCAAGACCCAGCGGCCTTGATCTCACCCCGTGCATCGGCACGGCGGGAGAATAAAAATCAAAACCAACCCGCGACCTTAGCGTTCACTATATAGTAAACGACACGCGATCCCTACTATGCCTTGAAAGCTCCGACGTCGTACCCGACGTCTCACTGGTGATGTGGATCTCCTGGCGCTTGTAGATCTTCAGCGGCACATGGTCGTTGTAGAACTTGATGTCCTCCTGACTGGCCAGCGAGTGGAAGTCGTCGGCGAGGTCCGCGCCCCGCGAGCCCCTCGATATGACGGTGTTGTGGTTCACGCCCATCGCGTTATGGCCGTACGCCGACGCCAGAGTCTGCGGCGCGGTGTTCTTGGAGGCCGCCGGCCCGTGGAAGGAGGTTAGGCGGAAGAAGAAGCGCAGCGTCGTCCAGAGGAAGGGCACGTTCGACACGATGAGCGCCGTCGACGACTCCCGGATGTACCAGTACGTCCACTGGCTGCCCCACGGCTCGCTGAAGCTGTAGTATTTGTTCGCGATGGCGGCGCCGATCTAGAGAGTGAGGTCTTGCGTTAGCTTGTTCTACGACTGACTCCAAGGGCTAGATAAGCCTTGGAGCTGGGTTTACTAGTTAGTCTTCTCCGACTTACTGTGAAGAGGCCTAGAGCAAAAACGGCACATAGAATCGCCTTCTTCTTTGGGGCAATGTTGATCTGGAGGAAGACAGGCATCGGTATGACAATAATGAACAGGTCCGAGGAAATGTTCAGAATTGCGTTCGTGATAAGATGGTTCGTTGCCGCAGAGCATTGAACTGAGGTTATCAGGTTAGTATAGATGATCTCTTGCGCAGTGCAGTATGGTATAAGGAGAGCATTCGCATACTGTTATCAGTGGGAACTGCCCAATACTCGTGAAAAGGCCGGCACCATACGGCAAAGTATAATATCTAAAAAGTTGGGTGTTAGTTGTCGTTTTCCCACAACATCTCGGGCAACTCTGAGGTTATTGGAAGGGACAATATCCGAAAGCCTTCAGATATACACTATTCGAAGCATAGAGTAATCATTTAGAAACAACTTACTTCCATTAAGACAAAGCCGAATGCCACATAAGCCGCCACCAACTTGACGCATAACTTCTGAACATTGCTGAACCTGCCTAGGCTATTAGCCGAGATTCATGCGCGACGGATACAAGACACTGACGTTAAACGGCTATACATAAGCAAGAGACAAGCCTTGACGAGCCAGGTAGTGAGTATCTGAGCTTGCTCAACGACCAAAACCAGCTTAGAGCCATATGTCCTCTCCGCGATATCCTCTGCCGTGAGCGTGGGAGGATGGGCTGGATCAATGAGATTGCTGTTTTTATTAGCCAAGATGTTTATCGTGACCATCAAAACAGCGTCCGTGGCCACGGCCATGAGCATCAAGACATCGTCGACTTGGAATTTCTTGAATGATCCCAATAATATCTTGCGGGATGCGCTGTAGAGACCGGAGTGAGCGGGATAATCGCATATTATTAGCATGGAAAAAGGAAAATGAAATGAAACTTACATTCTCGCTGCTACCACTATTAACGTGAGGCCGTACCAGATGGCCGACTCCGCGACGAGAGTCGCTCCCATTGCGACAGCGTTGCGATAGGCCTGGGTATATGACGAACGGCTGTGTTCATAAAACACAGATCGGGTACTCGGAAGGGTTATATGTAAAGGAGTGTGGCTCGTCCCGGGGAAGTAATACTACCTAGTAGGCGATCTAGACTGCGTTGCCTGAACTCGACGGCCCAGTTTCGGCTCCGAATAACATTGGTATGCCAGACTGGGATAGATTTGCTGCCGAATTTGCACATGCTCTTGTGTGTCGACTAGGCACGACTAACAATTGCCTCTACAGCAACGAGCGTCGGGGCGGATTGCCCGGTTCTGCTAATCGGCTTGAGGCTGACACTGCCTAACTCTTGGGTGTGGAGTGTTCGGTCAAAGATATATGGGTATCGGTTCGATTTTATTCCCGCTAAGCTATAGTCACTAAACTATAGTTGTTATAGTCAGGCTCGGTCTCCTTTAGCCTCAGTCGTGTTCGAGATTAATGATGTTACCATCACGACGACTTTTGCGTCGAGGTGGGGAGCGCGTCGTCATAGATGTGCGGGAAGAGGTAAGGTTATATGCTGGAGTGTTTTACTGAAGGTGATCTTAGAGACCTTCGCGCAACAACAATGATCTATTACCTGCCCATAAGTATAGGGCTCATGACACTAAGGCCGACAAAGCCCTCTTACCTACTCTATATGATAGACTCTCATCACATTCATTCATAGGGTGATATGTCCGTGTGGCATAAGATAGTGAATGGCCAAGGCCTCTGGCATCAAGGATGATCCATCCATCCTTCCCAGGATTCGCCCCATCATAGAAATGTCAGGCATACCTCAAACACACACACACACGCACACCATACACTCGTTCTCCGTTAGGGCCGCAGTAGACTCGACTCGGGGATGAGACGATGACTAGCACACACTAGAGCCGGTGCATGCTTGAGAATGGACGTCCAAGCGAAGTTATCTCGAGTGGCCTGATGTTGAATATAGCTCTCGCTTATTCGAACTATAATTTAGATATCGCCTTATAGTTAACAATCATACTATTCCCATTGGGCGTCTTTATCTAAATGCTATGATCTTTTGGTTTGCGCTAATGATAATGGAAGAGCCGGGTTGAGACGTGCGTAGGCGGTTGACATGGATTCGGAGCCTACGTGAGTGCATTGTCATACCCGAGAGATTGGTTGACCCCAGCTTGATGACGAGGTGTTGGTATTCTTTATCTACCTCCCCTGTTGCGAATCCATCGGCAGGATAAAAATATATGCTATCCTTGACTGCACGTGTTGTTCTCGTGATTAAACGCATCCTTCGACTTGACTCTATCGACGATCCAGTAACCACTACGCTCCAGTACGCTACCTACTCTGTATGTAGTGTCCAGAGAGGTATATCTACCTCGTAGTAGGTAGTACGATCAAGCCGGATCGGGTATCTGAGACCCAGCGTGTCACCTTGATGGGCTCTGGCCTCGCCTAGGCTTACCAAGTGGACAACCAGACCGGGATCCCGGACATTAATCTGATCAGCATGCAGGTCGGAACGTAGCGTAAAGCAGGGCTCCAATAGAATCTACCTACAACATGCGGCCAAGAATCTCCTGCATTGCAAGTAGAGCGCCCCTGTCGATACATTCTCTATTTGAGTGGTCTCTTTCGGAAGCCTGGGCTGCCATGTGGGAAGCCTGTGGAGGGAAGAAAACGATTTGCATGTATGTATACTCAGCCTGGGAATGCTTGCGCGCTACTTTCAATTTGAAGTTACCTAAATTTTATGTCATGTATGCATTATGATGCGGTGAGCATGAATCTGCCTGTGTTGCGTAGATATGTTGACACCACGATTGTCTCATTTTCGGCCGATGTATGTATAATGTCGCTCATATCGTTCGGCAGAGCGGAGAGAGCCGGCTCTCGGTAACGATTGATAATGGCGAGCTGAGAGAGCTAGTTGTCTTGGACGATCCGTTTGAAGCGATTTTAGTGATACCGATTGGTTGGGCTGCGTGGGGGGTCATGAGATGAGACAGCGAACGGTGCTGAATAGCACGGCAATACCTCGAAAAGGGAATTTTGGAGTACCTATTCCTCAAAGCTGGACCTGGAACGCATGGGCTTCTAGTCTACATGTGGAAGCTTGATAGAACTGGCCTAAGGCATAGTGGCTGAGTTTTAGTGCACTGTTAGCCTATTTTCATTTCTGATAAGTAACAAGATATCTGACTTCGCCAGTTACCCGCCAGCACGTTTCCATGACTGGCTTATCCAGGATATTCCTATCGATGTTTCCATCTCATCCGTCAATTGAGTATAGGTAATCTTCAAGCCCCTTGTTGAGGCGTCTTCCCCACATTCTCCAGGCCTCTATCCCGGCCCATGAAACTATCCTAGGTAGTGAAAGCACGGATTAGTGTTACAATTCAAAGCACGCATACAGCAGTATGTAAGCTGGGTTTCACCTACGATTTCAAGATCCGGAGCCCTCGAAAGCTCTCTCATTTGGTCCGCATAGTACCCTTTCCAAACAACGACATCCTTTATGTCTCCAACAATATCATCCATTATCAACTCCGCGAACTCTTCGGGGGAACTGCCAGGAGGCTTAGTCTTCCCAGTAGCCCAGTCCGAAATGAGCTCTTCGTTGACGCTATAGTGCGAGGTAGCGGGCAGGGCGAAATGAGGCTCGCCGTATAGTGTGTTTACCACGCCCGCCATGACGGTAACTACGGTGATGCCGAATGGCGCGAGCTCGAGGCGTAGGGTGTCCGAAATGGTTTTAAGTGCGGCTTTCGAAGACAGATATGACCCTGTTCACGACTCATTGAGCATGAGTACAGACAAACGGCAGCATTCTCCCAACTCGAGAGATTCGGCTACTTACCTAGATACGGAGTATTGAGATTAGCGGCACTGCTATTTATATTGACTATACGTCCCCGGCTCGCGATCAGCTGCTCCGAGAAGGCTTGTACCATTCGGACGGGGCCCCAAACATTAGTATCATAAAGCTTCTGTGCAGCATCGATGTCGACATCGAGCATAGGCATCGTATAGCCGCTTCCGGCATTGTTGATGATTACGTCGACGCCGCGCTCTGCCGTAGCGCTAGCCGCCGCTTGGACAGAGGCGGTTTTTGATACATCAAGCGTTAGAGCGGAGACATTAGGAAGTTCTAACAGTTCAGGGCCGATCTTGTTCGTGTCCCGCGCTGTCGCAAAAACGTAGTGGCCTAGCTTGGCGAGGGCAAGGGCGATAGCGCCTCCGATGCCTCCGGCGGAGCAGCCGGTTATGAGAACAGTCTTGGGAGCCATGTGTACGGGATTTGACTGCGAGCTAACTATAGGTACTCGTCACTCATCCCCTCATTTGCTGAGGCTTTAGACATAACAGTTACAAACGCTCGGGCCAGTAAATGGCCTTTGCAATAGGCTCTTTGGCGTACGTAAGCATGTTGGGACGAGATACCTTCGTAGGTAGTTGAGATAAAAGACTCATCCCTTGCTTAGGACAAAGAAGGCCAAGCTCGACTGTAGCTGAGTTACGAGACACTATTCTAGGGTTCAACTACACGGCCGAGGATGACCAGTATTCTGATAATTTGAGATCGTGGCATCATTCAATTACATATAACTCTTTAGGAGCGGAGCTGAGCGAAGGCGTGTACGCAATTCGAGTTGCTCCTGTGTGTGAAGTTAAGAGAATTAGGGAGTATATCCAGCGATACCGAGATCATCACTTTCCGAGTCTTCGCAATGCGTCAGTGGCTGCGCATTTCTCAGAGACAAAGCATTGTGTTTGAGTCACTGATGTCAACCTTCGGGGAACGGTGCAGTGATCGCGTAACCTACTACTAACTCGATGATGATTCATCGTTATGATGCAATGGGCTTAGGGGGATAAACCGGTGCGCACCATCGTCCTTAAAAGGCGAATTGAATCGACAGTAAACACTACTTGCCAAATTAACTGCATCAATGGAATTTTCAAGGTCTTGTATACGTTATTATCATCGCTGAAATCTATAATCTGCAGCCTGCACTACTCCCTAAAAATGACCACTGCCGCGAAGCCCGAAACGGGAGACAAAGGTACATGCATGCCAATCCGGGGAAAACCCTGCTTCCAAATATCACTGTCCCTCACCCGCTTTAATCAATCGGCTTGCTTACCACGAACGTACTTACAGTCTCATGGAAATGGGGCGGCGGTGCCCCCGGCGGCACAGTAGCCGAGACCAAAGATAAAGGCGAAATCGCGATTAAGTCCAAGCGGGGCAACACGATTAAGAAGAACGCATCGCCCGACAATCCGGCCGTGCATGTCAAGCGTTCCGGAAATGACGTCGTCAAGCGAGCTTCCGAGCTGACCGTCGAAAAGAAAGGTTCTTCGAACGGGAAGAATGGCAGCAAGCGTAAAGCCGACAGCCAAGAAAATGAAGACGAAGATGAAGGTGAAAATGAAGGGGAAGAGGATAGCGACGCAGCGGAAGACCCGCATACAATAAACAAGGAGGGAAAGGAGGTCAAGAGGGGCGGAAAAGATGCCAACAAGAAACAAAAGACTCGTCCGGGCGGGGATGTGAAGGACAAGACTGACGGTTCGGAAACTTCCGAGGAAGAAGAGGATGACGAAGAGCAAGAAATGGAGAGCGAGGAGGAAGAAGAGGATGAGGATGAGGATGAGGTCGAAGATGGAGATGAGGCTGAAAAGTCCAAACAGACCAACGGCGACAAGAAATCTGCTAGTTCAGAAAAGGCCCAAGCGGATGAGAAGAATGGTGAGAAGTCAAATGATGAATCCGATGCTGAGGAAAAGGACCCAGCACCAGGAAACGACGGCGACAGCGACGATGATATAGTGAGCGCACGAACTCGAAGTCATGATAAGGCGGATTGAACTAGCTAGTTGTAATAATGGTACATTGGTTAGACAGATTTACATAGTACTCGTCCAGGCTAAGTGGTGACGCCTCAAGACTTCCGGGAGGTCCAGTCTAGATCTTTAATTAGCAACTTTTGACACAGCAAACCAATCGCTATATACCTAGGTACTTACCCCACCATACAATATACACCAAAAGTTTTGTACTTCTAATATTGTTAAGATCTGTTTATCACTTAAACGTGCCAAAGAGTCAGTATTCCATAATAATTTGATTTTATGTAGAAACTGAAGACCAACGTACTGCGCTTACTTGACTAATCTAACGGACCTGACCTTGGGTACCTACTTAAACTATACTACCTATAGCACATACAGCACCTACGGCACCTACTTACGCTAACTTATACCGCTTACACCTGACCTCTAGGACTTTTAAAGATTTTACTTGTTTTGCTTAACGTGTTTTATATATAATCGGTATAGAATTTTCGCGCGAGAGCTCATTGAAAAGACTGGATAGTACAGTAAGCTAGGTATTGTTTTAAGTCGAATTCGCAATTATGCAGAGCTACTTCTATTTGAGTGGCAACCCCACCTATTTGTAAGTATCTTAGCAACTGCGATTTGATATGTCAAATTGCTAATCAAAGACCTGTACTGGGGGGCCAGGTCCCCTCCCGGAAGTCCTGAGGTGTTACTTGGACAAGTACATTGGTTAGAGATTCACGTAGCACATTGATTAGGCAGAAATACATTGGTTAGGCAGGTTTTTTTTAAGTGATCTGTCAGGCCTGTGGTCCGCCCAACTCTTGAATTGCAAGTCGCAGTCCTTCGCCATCCCAGCTAGACCAAGTTCTATATACCCACAAACGGAAAATCGTTCCTGAACTAGGCAGTCTTAGTTCTCTCTCTGAACTCACGAGAAACTTAGCTTTCCGACTCCTTCTCTTTGATGACCAACTACATATTTTTAGCATTGTTAATTGCTTGTCTTGGATCCGCGGCGCTGGGTAATGTCTCTTTGATCACCTCATCCACCAGCGCTGCAGTCGTCGATACAGCGCTTGATTCAGCAACTCTAAATGTTTCAATTTCCACAGGTTCCTGGGTGAACAATGCTAATCAGCAATTGATCCTCTTCGAATTTGATGAAATACTCCATCATGCGTTCGATCCATATAAAAGTATATTGTTTGGGGCGAAATCGAATAGTGACCCGAAAATCTTTATGGGTGACCATGGTGAGGAAATTGTGACGAATTATAGTACTGCATGCTCCGATCCTTCGACAATCTTCAATTCTACACTAGTTTTCCACAATTGCTTTGCGCTTGGAATCACTTCTATTCTGTTACAAAACGGCTTGATACACCTCGAATACAAAGATATTCAAGATCCAAATCGGTATCTAAGCCTCGGAAACCTGACCGATTTCAACGGATGGGCTGTGACGCAAGGTGTAGTGTCATGCAGCTTAGCGACCTGCCTAAACAGCAGTACGAATGCCTGCGACTGGAGAGTTCAGAGTAACTTGATAGGGGCTGAAGACCCTAAATATAACACCACCGAAAGACTTCGGAGATTATATAATGGACTTAGCCAATATTGTGTTGGTACGGGTGTGAGTCCTAATAGCGATGTTATTGGGCCTGGGGTGAGGTTCTTGAATTTCGCTACTTCTTAGCACACTATCTAAAGGTTCTGTGCTGACTGGTTACTCAGATTACGATCTCATACCTGATACAAAGCACAATTGTGGCTGGACTTTTCATTACGTTAAAGATTTCGACCTGTTTTCGCTATTTCGGCAAAATAATTGGAAAGCTCAACGCGAGCTATACAACGCAACTGAGGCGTCAGACCGCAAGAGAAGGGAAACTCAAAATTTTATCAGGCCGGATATATAATGGTCCCGCACTCCTCATATCTACAATCACAAGGAATCATGATAATACCTTGATTGGTTCGTCTTTGGTGCGCCCGCCCTCAGAGCCCGGTCGACTTTGGCGTACATGGGCTCGGTGCTTTGCAGCACTTGAAGCTGTCGCGGTAGACTTCCAAGAGGCACAAACTCTTTTCGTGCTCACGATACAGGTGGCTAGCTTACTGTTTTATAGTCGGGCTAAAACAGCAGAGACTTCGAATTCATATGCAGAAGCAAATGCAAACGCATTTATTGCGTTCGGGCTCAGCACGTGGAGTGTGATCCCAGTGCTCCTAGGACAGACCCTGTTACACAAAGCCGGGAGACATTGGTGGTATACTACTATCCTGACTTCCACTGTGGTGATACTGGGATGGCGGTGTTACTTTGCTCCAGGGGAAACCGACCACGCTGCCCTTTGGGCCAAGTTGAAGGAGAGAAACCCAGTCCCACAATGTGGTGGTAATCCAAGTCCGATGACCTACTGTGGAGTTTACAGTGCTGCCATATACAAGGGTGCAAATATGCGAACCGTCGAGGGTTCTGGGCTGTTTGGCCTAATATTTGACGATGGTGTTGGAGTTACTTCCAGCTATCAACTTAACATGTTCATTCTGGTCTTGTTTGGGCAAACATTAGGGTTGCTATTGATTGACCAAATATATGTCTGGGCCCGACAGTCAGGACACTGGGACACGATATTGAAACATTTTTGCTTTTACCGCCCCATGGTACCTAAAGCATGCCTACACAGGGTCATCTCGTTTATCTGGTTTGCTCATCAACTTTTACTAGTGTTTGCATTTATTTTCACGTTCAACTTCGTTTTACTTAATCTTGAGGTTTATACCCAACTGTCTGATGGGTGGTCATATGGTCAATTAGTGGCTGCCCTTGTCTGGGCACCAGTAGGACTGAAACTCATCTACTACATTCTTTGTATGTCGAACAACTCCCCTAATCATATCGCTGAAGGGTCGTGCTAATTTATTCAGTTGGGGTCGAAAGAGGGGTGGAGAACCGTCTTGGGCCATTTCGAGTAAGACGACTCCAACTTGAGCCGACACAGACGCAGTACCTTAATAGACGCGCAAAAACATTATAACAGCAAGGTAAAAGCTACGAATCAATGATTGAATTAAGGACTCAAGAGTGGTTTTAAATTATGATATTGTTAAGTGTGTAAAGGTTTTGTATTTAAATTTTTTTAGTGAATTATGATAGCCTTTAGCTTTAAAGCTTAATATTTACTAGTAGTTATAAGTAATATACATAGTTTAAATGTAACCTTTAATTCTTAACCCCTTAGTTCTAACAAAAATCTCGATCTTTAAATGGTCATCACTCCCGGCTGCATTGCTCGGTCGCTCAAGTGCAATATGTTCAGCTTGGTGGCCTACACGACTTAGACAAGCAACCGCCTCCGTCCCTATTTTACCTTCCTTTGAACATAGGCTTTCTCTTCTCCTTGAAAGCCGCGAGAGCCTCGTCTCGGTCCTCACTCTTGACCACGCGCTGGTACATAGCGTCTTCCACCTCCTCCCGAGCCCAGCTCACAGCCTGTAGGCCTGCTCTTATCGCGATCGGGCCACCCTCGCAGATCTCGCCCGCAAGCCTGACGGACTCGGACAATGCCGCCCGCCTTGCCCGCGAGGGTAGTTCCTCGTCGACTTTTGACCCGGGCTCCTGCGGCATACCATCCTCCTCCTCTGGCAGCACCTCAACCAGTCTGTCGGCAATACCGAGGAAGTATGCCTCGGGAGCGGAAACCCTCCGGCCGGTCAATATGAGGTCCCTGGCTCGCGGCAACCCAATCAGGGCGGGTAGCCGGTATGTGCCGCCCGCCCCGGGTATGATGCCGAGCCGTGTTTCGGGCAGCCCGACCACGGCAGTCGAGGCTAGTACGCGGAAATGGGTGCACAGGGCGAGCTCGAGACCACCGCCGAGTGCTAGCGACGAGATGGCGGATATGGTTGGGATGGGGAGGGTGGAGAGCTGGGAGAATGTGCCGCGGAGGTTGGCGAGGAATTGAGCGGTTCTAGGGCACGGGACGCATGAGCCTGTCAATTTCCATATGCATTCTGAGGCGCGCAACCACGTTGCCATGTGATAGTAGAGACATAGTGCACACTCACTCTTCCTGCGTGAACCCTCGCCTCTCCTTTAGATCTGCGCCCGCGCAGAAACTGGCGTCGACTGCGCTCGCGAGGATCAGCGCCCTCGTCGGACCCTTCTGGTCGACACCGGCTGCGCCTCCAAACCGCGGCGGTGCAGGCTTCTCGTCGCCCTCGGGTGTGTATTGTGCATGGACATCGACGATCTCAGCCCGCAGCGCAGCGAGCAGGGCTTTGGAGATTGCGTTGCGCGCAGACGGCCGATTGAGCTCGAGCACGCGGATATGGCCTGTGTTTGGCGCCGGCAAATTTATGACGTTGATTAAGGGGCCGGCGGCATCGCTCGAATACGGCCGCACCAACCGGAATGCGGGCGCAATTAGTCGGAGGGTTGGTCGGAGAGGCATGGCGAACACTCTCGCAATGAAGGCTGAGATGTAGAGCTCACAGTTCAATCAATTGACTGCGTCATTGCCGTCTATTTACTGGGTTGCTCTCTAAGCCGACACCAAGCTTTACAGCGGTTAACCTCGGAATTGGAAAGGTGTCTCTAACCCCACTAGGTACCCTCGAAACTAATCCCTTTGACCCACCAGTATATGTAAATCAAGAACGAAAGCTAAATGATTTCGAGATACTTCGTTAAGCCTTTGTTAAGTATACTGCGAAAAAACCGTTACTAGATAAATATCTATATATATATATGCTAATAAAACGTTATACAAAGTGGAGGTAGAACTTCCGGGGTATCAAAATTTGTACTGGTGCCGAGTGAGTGGTCAAAATAGGTACATACAGCAGTAGTACCCAGGGGTTAATTAACACGGCCAAACTAATGACATGAGATACCTACTGTCTATGTGTATTCTAACCTAACAGTAAATCGAAGATTAGATCATAGTCAGGGGACCTGCTATCCATATCCCGTATACCGGAGGCAGTGCGTCGGGTAAGCATGAGAGTCAGCTGATGGGTGCAGTGCTGTCAGCCTGCCACTATGCTGTGCTGATGCCTTGCGGCTGATCGGCGATGGCTGATGACGCTGACTCTGTGTCGCTTTACGCTTCTGACATCAGAACTCTGTTCAAACTTAAAAGAAACAAATTTCACGACAGAGAGTATCGATACCGTAATTGCGTCGTGAAGTGTTACACAAGAACTTTCATCCCGACTCAAACATGGCCGATGACAACGCGACATCCACATCGCCCAAGGCGGCAGCACCAGCAGCGATACCACCCGAGGCCATCGAGTTCGCCTCGCGCATGTACAACGCCGCCAGAGAAGGCCAGATAGACGTTTTCAAAGAGGCGCTACCCATCGGCCTGCCTGCCAACCTAACTAACGACAAAGGCGATACGCTAGTATGTTTACATGCACACATATCACGGACATCGATCAACTAATACGGTGATCGCGTAGTTGATGCTCGCGGCTTATTACGGCCACCCGGAGCTCGTGAAGCTGCTCATCCAGCACGGCGCCGATCCGAACCGGCTGAACGATCGGGGCCAGAGCCCCATTGCAGGCGCCGTCTTCAAGAAAGAGGACGCTGTGATTGATGTAAGTCGAGTTTGATGGTGCGAGTGAGTGTATGCATCAGATCCGCTGACGAAACGACTACTATCTAGGTTCTGCTAGAGGGAGGCGCGGACCCGGAGTACGGGTCACCATCCGCCGTTCAATGTATAGCTACGTTCAAGCAGGAAGACAAATGGGGCGCCAAATTTGAGGCTGCACCTGGGAAGGGCAAGGCGTCCTAGGTGGAAGTATTTAGAACAGTTATATATCCCAAATTTGAAAGCGGCCGTCCCCTTTCTTAATTCCCCTCCCTCTTATCAAGGGCTCTCTATCGCTATTAGATGACTGCAGCAACGCCAGGACCTCGGATTTTAGATGCAGAAGCGATTACAACGCTCGGGAAGGCTGCTCAGACCTACAGCATCGAACTACAGTCAGGGCCTCGTGACCGCGGCGCCTCTATGCCGCCGAGCGACTACACCGTCATAAGAAACACACGGGTAGTCCGTTCTTATAAGGGATCGACTACTACATGTAGAACACGAAGCCCGAGCCCCGAGGACAGGCCAACGGATACGGCTTGATTGTCACATATGCCTCCGGGCCTGATCCGAGAAAACATTTCTGCTAAGGCCATGTACTGCTAGGAAATAGTCAACTCATGCCGTAGGCCTCTAGGGAGGCCGATGGCTTTATAGCCCTTCTATCAGCGTTAAATGTTCCACCACCACCATCAAGCGCCGTCAGCCGCCCCGTAGGTCTTCCCAGTAGCTAGGGTTAGGTAGCTAAACGCTAGGCGCTCGAGCAGGTAATTTAAGAGGGAGGTATCCGGAACTCGGCATCCTTTACATACTTATATACTACCTGTAATGTAGAAAGTCTGTCTGGTTACAGAGGTGTGTCCAGAGATGCGCTAAAAATAGGCGAAAAGTAGGCGTTGTCGAAACTTCGCCGAAACCCGGGGAGAGCCTCTGCCTAGAATAGGTTTAGTTTCTTCTCCGAATGCGGGTATCTTTTGCGATGTAGGATCTTGCTCTTATCTGTTTCGGCGCATCAACAAACCCCTAGGAAGATCACCGAAATCATTCGGCGGCTGGCCGAATGGTGAACATAATACTCGGGTGGAGCTGGAGTTCGTATTGAGAATTAGGATTGTTTCATTGTATATGTGTCGTTGGATCCCAACGGTATATATTTCATCGATGAGCGTCATCATATATGATGCTCGTTTCCATTCGCCGGCGGTCTTTAGCTACATAATCCAGGGAATATACCTGGTAGGTGTGCGTGCCTCTGGCTGCTTACAGGCTTATGCGGAAATTAAAAAAATAAGCGATGACAGCAGATTGGATATGTTATGGTGTGCCGCCGAATCACCAGCTGCCACATTTCTCTTATGCTGCTATTCTACTGTCACTATTGTGGGATGCCGAAAAGGGGAGGATGGTGTGCGTAAGAGCAAGAGGTGAGCAGAACAGATCTAGAGAACTGCGAGTCGCTCCGAGCCGCTCGTAGATGCCTATTCGATCGAGCACTGGGAGGTCAGCTCGGCTCTCACGCCCTCTCATCTTACATATGTCTTCTTGTCACGGGTACACGCATGGATGGAGTTACATCCCATGGTGAGATAAGGAATGATTGGCGATCTCCTACCCGGATCCAGGTACCCAATTCTATTCCGCCCTCGCTGACGAAGGGGTGCAGGAACAGAACGCATTGGCGCAGTTCGCGGGGTACATCATGAGGCACTTCACCGATGCGCACGCCTACCCCAACCATTTAAGAGGCTTGATGTGCCCCAGCTACTAGGTAATGACCTGAAATGTATGTAAGGCCACTGCTTGGGAACTGCTTGGGAACGCGCTGCGTGGCTGATGGGTCACTGGATTATGTGCCTATGCATATATTTGTTACAGCTGGGGGGCCAGCCTGCAGCATCACCACGTTGTATGTAACGATTAAATTGGTAGCGAGAGTTTCAACTTAATGTGGCGTTGGTAAAATGCAACCTCCTCATCCATTTCCATGCTCGAGGTCCTGGTTACTTCGGGATTTATCTCGCCTGTGTGATATCATCTGAAGCATCCGCACTTTTCTCCTCACTCCCCGTCTCCTCTTTTTCTATCGCGCCGCATGGCCTCAAAGCCCGCAAGTTGGCGACCAATACGATGGCGACGATTCACAGCCAAGACTACACTTGTTTCTAGAACGCCCTCGTCTTTCCTGGCATAGGGCTGAACGATGTTCCATTTTCGGTCCTTAAGCGCCTCACTATTACACGAGGTCGACATCGGCGGTCAAGTCCCATGCTCACTTATAATACATGATATTCGACTAGATATCTCCTCCCTTCAACTGACAGTGACGTCGTTTCACACCATGAGCACCTATTCGATTTCGGCGGCCCCTTCTCCTCTTTTTCATATCTAGCAGTAGTCTTCCTATTTACCTTAGACTATGCCCGTTTTTCGGCAACATCCATGTTTTCGGAAAATCTACTACGCAGAGCCAATACGCTTATCATGGCTTCAACACACTCCGCTCAGACGCCCATCTTCAACTACTTCTTTAAAAGGATCAGTGACGCCATTACGATGGCGCTATTCTCTTTCCTCTCCCTTAGTAGCCATGAGAGAGGCACACGGACTCTTTCAAAATGTGGCCTCCTTCAGAAGATCGCCACGGGAATTCCGTATGCAGGGATCCTCCCCCAACGACCGAGAACTACTCCGGCAATGAGAGTCATTATGGGCGCACCTCTTCCATCAGTCAGCCCGTACTTCATCACGGGTATGAGGTCGTAGCTAGGCCCTCCGTTTCATCGAGCTTCTCTGCGCCATTGGCCGATTACTCGCCAGGAATCAGCAATCTCTATTATTCTGGTCGAAATATCAATCACGGTAGTTCTGCCAGTACTTTTTCCAATCAAGATCGCCGTTCTGGGGTATATAGCTCTTCGCGATTCACGGTTGGAAGAGTTCCAAATACTAGCGTCGTAAACCAGGTTATATCAAGGTCGTACCCCATACAAGTAAGTGAATACTCTCATCAAGGCCCAAGAGGTGATAATCTGTGCCGACAATCCCTCCTTTAACCCGATCGTCTCGCTAAGCAATATGGTCTAGCCGCCGCCGCATCATGTTCCACGACAAGCTGTGCGAGGCTTCTCGCACATGCCCACCTCAGAGCCACCGTACAGCCAGCAGCCAGCAAGCCGCTGTTATCCCGCATTGGCTGTTCGGCAATCTGCTAGCACGTCGATAGGGCGCCTTAGCATTCCAACACAAGGCCGGCTGGCCGATAGTATCACAGCAAATCGCGTCTCGCAGCAGAATTCACCGCTATTCGACGACCAGGCTACCGCCGGTCATAATGTGTCGCCCTGTGTAATATGCCAACGCATGAAGCTTGCTGTAAGTAATACCTTTAACATCGCACAATCAAAAATTATCTCTCTTTGAACGTTACCCACAAAAATCCCTTGTTGCACAAGTAAACACTCAGCAAGCTCTACCTTATCGGCATTATAGTAAAGCTTTCTGCTTACGAAAAACTGACTGGAGAGGAATAGTGTAAACTCGGGAAACCATGCTCTAATTGTATCAAACACTATCACGAGATTGCGGAAAGATGCTGTATTCAGCTTACACCAACGTTATACGAGACTCTGACAAGTATATCGAGTAGGTCAGCTTAGCGAGATATTTTCCCTTCGATCTTATTACTAACTGCTATGGAGGGTTTTATAACTTGCCTTATCGCGAAGCCCCTATTATACCCACTGGAACGTGTTGGAGATTGACTCTAACGGTTCCTTTCCAAAAGGATGGAGATGAATTCGTATACCGGCCTGGGTTTCAAATGAAGGTCTTCATACAACCGCATAGTGGGTTACCAGGAATCGGGTATCAACAATTCAGTATTGTCCCTTCCTCATTACCAAATATCACACAACTTGTCCAGTTTGAGAGATCTTCCCGGCACTCAGCTACCGCAGGAGGTATCGAGTTCGCGATAGATTCGTTATTGTGCATATGGGAGAAGCACATAGACGACAAGCAGCTGGTAAAATTAACCTTTTATATATTTAAATAATGGAGCTAACATGGCTTTTAGAAAGAACTCGTCCGTGAAATATTATCTCTCGCTAGTCTTCGTCGCATTTCGTATCGCTGTTACCCGGTCGATTCGTCTCGGCAAGAAGACTGGCTATCGCACCATGAGACTAATAAGGTGTGCCCTCTCCCTGATGGTCACCTATGCACACATTTCACGAAGAGCGAGATGGAAGATTTGGAGAATTCGACACGTCTACCAGAACCGGCAAATTCGCAACTGTTCGCCCATATTGTGCGTATGGTAGAGCGCTTAGAACGCGAGATTTTTCGGAAATTCGACTCCTTTCCATACAAGGAAAGGGATCCACAGATTAAAGGCAGCGAGCTCCTTATACGGGGTTTATGTCTTCGTTTAGTCGGTTTACTGTATTACTATGGACAGCAGCAAGGTGGTAATCCAAGCATACGTAAGTCTTTCTGTAATCATACGCGAAGTTTAAATGACACTGCAGTCACTGATTAGTTGCAGCATTTTATTCATACAGCGAATATAATGAGAGAATCATCGACAACCTGGACATAAGATTCGTCTTGCTCTTCTGGAAGATGCCGTGGCCAAATGACGAAAAATGGAGGAACTGTATGCAAGAAAAAGTGTTCAAGAGTGAACCGAGGCTGAGAGAAGCCCTTGAGAATGTGTTTAGAGAAGAACGTCGTGGTGCGTTCCTTCAACCTGATCCTTAATGCTATCGATTCTAACTGGCTTATAGTAGGGCACCATATCGGCGATCAGAAGGGCAGGATCTACAGGAAATTGTCCTTCGAGTGTACGCGAAGAAACTATCCCGCGGATAGAGGCAGGAGGACCTGATATTGATTGACCCACATCACTGACTATGAGTTGAATGGACGTCTATTCACTGCAGGTTCTCGGATCTATTCATAGATCCACATGTAAGGAGACGGCCATGCTAACAACGATGATTGCACAGCCCCGCTGTCTTTTTGGAGTCGGAGAAGAGACTTTTTTCTTCCTTTTTTTTTTTTTTTGCAGCGATGTGCGACTTAGCGACGGTGCGGTCTTTCAAGGTCGGGTTTCTAGGGCTGTTGATTCTGAATTTGATACTTCGTATGCTTAGATTGCCATAAACTGTGGTTAGGTAGATAAATAGCTACAGACTGAAAACGAAGCATAGTCAGGTAAAAGCTCAATACAAAGAAGAATGATTGTTAGTATATCAATTAACTATCTCAATAGGTAGTCCTATATGGTCCCACCGTATAACCTTAACTTTACAACACACTTTCCAGGCACTTACGCACCGAATACGACAAGATTTTACTAACCCGCCTCATAACACGGCCTTTAAAGGGGGAAAGGCATTGCTTCAAGTGATTATTATTATTTGCTGTTTTTTATAGTTTGGGCTGTTTTAGGCTGTCTTCGCCGCGTTATGGCACTGCTAGCGATACAATGAACCGACAGCGAGGCCTCTCGCCTCGCCATCGGCTCGCTGACTAGCCTACTACGCCTCATGCTCCCCCAATATACGTACTACCCCTGCTACTGCCTCTTGCGTGTGCTCTAAAGTGTGATATTCTCGGGTTAAGCGTAACATCTTGCAAAATGAAACCCTATTAAAGAGACGAGAGTACACACTTTAGATACATTTTATTTATAAATATTTATATGTAGATAGTGACCGAGTTATACAAGGCTCCTACTAGTGAGAGCAGATAGTTTCAGGGCTGGCGCTTAAGAGTCGTTAGATATGAGTGGCATTGGAATTGTCATTTGGAAAATTTACTGACTATTTAAGTACCAAAAACGTGAAGGTGAGTCTTCTCTAGTGTTGAAGAATGCTGATGATCCAAAATTGTATATCTTAATGCGTGTATTTTAAAATTGAATTGCTAGTATTCATATAATTGTATAAAAGGAGAGGGTCAGCAAGCCGCGCGCTGATTGAATATGGGGGGGGGGAAATAATAAGAATAACGATATTTATGCCACTAGGCACTGCTGACAGAGAGCCCAGCGTCATTTGCCCCTATAATAAAACAATCTGTTGTGCATGAGATTGCGATGGCACCTGAGCCCTATCGAATGAGGAGAACATGTAGCATAGCATAAAAGAGTTTGGAAAGGCCTACCCAGAAGCCGCTATAACTCCTGCACAGTTGTAGCAACCAACCTCAGATATAGCCTGTTCTTGTCTCCTCGGGCACAGCTATGGTTAGTCTCACATTGGTAGACAGCCCCTGCACGGGTCCATATTACGATCGCACCACTGCCTAGTCTAGTTTTATATGTGTAAAATAGTATTCGGCGAGATGACGGCACGCCCTAAAAATCTGTCCCGGGTCGTACCCACACTCCCCGAATTCATCCCCACTCGCCGAAATCTCGACTTGCTGCCTTTAGCAACCCAGCCCAATGGGCGCGATGCTGATAGGCTAGGTAGATTTGCGATTGTCATCTCGCCGCATCTTGCCTATGTCACCAGTAGCGGGCAACGCGGAACGTGTGGAAATTCTCACCTGGCAGTTCTAGGGTTAGCTTTCGAGGCCTCCTCACTCCGATTTCAAAGCCAGGATTTGGCAGCCCCGCGGCCAAAGCCCCCCAATGCCTGTGTGCGGTACCGCGGGGCATCCTTCCGTGACGTTTCGGCCCCAACATCTCTGGTGTTTATTAGAACCTGCAATAGATATTGCATCAGCAGAATTCGGCCGCTTACGATAATAAGATCTTATTGGCCATCAAACCTTGTCATTCCGGCTTAGCTACGTTGGCACCGAAATGTCACGGAAAGGGATCGGCTGACTCGAACTCGTCTTATCGTTGCTCATCGAAGTCAGTTGCCTCGCATGCCCATGATTGTTGATTTTTAAGTTCATATTCCATTAAGGCTCGTAAGTATATAAAGAAGGAACCTGCTTCGTCTCTCATCGTGGGTGGCTATCACGCTTCTTACCCAAACTACGTTTCGAGCTTGTCTTCAGACGCATCGGTTGCTTATTCTAGTTGCATACCTAGCCATATTCAACAAATCACCACTTCGGAATATTTTTTTTCGGCAGCGCACGTTTTGCGCATATTATCCAAGAATGCAATTTTACGATATGAGCACTATTGCTACCTGTAAGCAGATCATGCGACTCCGCACCCTCCTTCTGAAACCGTAATCAAGTGTGTAGTGTGCAACTGCGCTGACATTCTTCGTAAAGCACCAATTGTTGTTGAGACAGCACGAATCACAACCATGTACTTTATCCCTGTCATGGCTGTCGTTATGACGTCCCAGACCATCGCATTTCCATCTGGTTTCTGTCCTCAATGTGGCTGGCTTGGGGACCTTCGGCTCGGTGGATTAGACGGCGGGGTTATATCATTCGGGTGCCACCAATGCCCCGCAGATTCGTTTCCGCTATAGCGCTTCTTGGAACCTCTTTCTGCTGGCTACAGTTATGACACAACATTTCTAATCCAAGATCTACTTTCGGTTGTCTAGATTGTACATTTTGCCGCTGGGCATTGGGGACGGGAACAAATCTGCAGAGTTTTAGGGTAGTCAGCAAGAAGAAATTATTCCGTCAAACGTGTCTGGAAGAACAATCAAGGGATATGTTGCTTGTGGTTTTCACTGGCAATCGGTTATTCTTCAAGATTCCTGTATATGCGTCAGTTTCATCTTCGTGGCTGGGGCTCTTTCGCAAAAGCCCCATTCGCTTACTCTCTTTTTATGTAACTGATAACACTCGTTTCAACATTTGACTCTATCACTATCATGATCTATTTTTATTCTTGCTATCTTTTCCCCTTCTGCCTTCTGTTACTCTGCCTTAATATAGAAGTCGCAACCAGAATTAATTACATACCAAGACCTCAAAAGCTGAGCCTACGCCACAACCTTCACAAGTTTCAGGGCGAGTAGGCGAGCGCATCTAGAGGTTTTTTCGCATAGATTGCGGAGTCTGTTCAACGGCACCCGGTTCCACTCGATGGGACAGATTCTTTAAAATACGTTTATCCTCATTTAAATACGTAAGCTCCTAGAAAGGGTCACATTTACGTAGGTAGGAAGTGAATTCAACTCCTGCCTTATAAAACCGTTACACTAATGTTGACTTTTACAGCAGTACACTGGCGTGAACTAAGACTCGCTAAGTGCAATCTTTATTGACTATAGCAACTCTTATGCTCTATATATTTTAGCCCTTCACAGCGGTAGCGGTTAGCTTACCTATGCGTACGGTACTAAATACCAGATTCAGGAGTATATCCCATTTACTTCTTTCTCCGCACGGTCTCACCTTAAGGTAGAAGAAGTGAGGCAGTATCGTACACCCCAAAAGTCACTATACAGATACTGTTATTTTATCAGTAATTTTAAAATCCGAAAAGCCTAAATATTCTAGTGCTAAGAGAAAACGAATAATTCTGCTTCGTTCTCGTTTACGCGGTATTCAGCATTGTAATTCGAGATCTCGCTTGCGTTTGCCTCTGGCCAAGGCGCCAGTAGCCCTGTACCTAACTTAGTTGCCTATTGCGGCAGGTAGAGGTGATAATGAGCATCTTGGCAATGGCTGGGCCGCCTACCCCGACGACCACGGCCCCCCTATCAACTATTATGACTCTGCACGAACTGGGCAGCTATCTACCGAGATGGGAACTCCTCGCTGCGATGTTAGTGGCGGATTGGACGGGCCATATCCAAATGCATACCTGGCATGCCCATAGGTACAGTATAATATAGATCAACGTTCAATATCTTTTTTGTTATCAGCCTTGGCAATGGGGCATCGAATCGCACGTACGATGTTACGTCCCCAACCCCGCGGATTTGGAGCGGGCGGACCAAAGCGCGGGTTCGTACTAAAAGCTTGTGTCCCGGTGATTGCGGGATGCTCTTACCTTCCTGCTCACCCCCCTAGCTTGTGCAGCGTTCCTGAGCTGCCGAGGTGACGCGCAAGGAGACAGTCTGGTCGCCAGAGCTCAATTGAGGAGAATGGGCCTCAACACCGCCCGCAATGTCCGGACGGCCATCACGGCCGTCCTGGCTGGCTCAATGTTGGCCGATTCCGTGACTGCGGTGCCGCACCCTATACAGGTCGAGAGTGATCCTTTCGCGGTACTCGATCTGCAGAACATTGTCCTTCCAGACAACATGACCTGGGCCGACTACGTGAAGCCCCCCGGAACCACTTGGTCGGACTCCAGCGTGAAGGGCTCTGAGAGAAACTTCAACATCGCCCTCGTTGTCGTCGACTACCCGGACCATCCCTTCGTCATAACGCAACAGGCCGGAGCCACGCCCTTCGGTAACCCGCAACCCGTTGTATCGGGTCTGAGTCGTGATGAAGTGCCTACGTTCTATCGTGACTTTTTGAATAAGCCCAGCGACCTCAATCACAATGTGAGTAACTTTCGAAACTATCTGCGTTTTATCCGGACGGATATTAGGGTGTCAAGAGCTCCTTTTAGGCCGAAATTATATCCTAGAAACCCCTTACGATCTAGAAATACTCACATATCATGCCTAAAGTAGAGAGAGCTAACTCGGACTGTTACAGCACACCTTACATGAGTACTGGATGGAAGACAGCGGCGGTCGATATGGTACGGTTTTCCCTCTACCCCTTACTAGTGATGATGTGGACTACGGACAAGCTAATCGTACTGTAGGTGTGGACTTGACAGTGTTCGGCGCTTATGAAATGCCCAGCCTATCTTACCAATATGGAATCGACGACGAAAGAGGTGGTTTCAACCCGGATGGTTGTCCGGCAGAAGGGCCATGCTCAGTCGATCTGCGCACCGATGCATTCGCAGCCTGGCGCGCCGACGTAGGCAACGAGACAGCCGACTCGTTCGAGCTAGCCTTCATCCTCTCCGCCGGCCAAGACGAGTCGTCAACATGGCAGGAATTCGGCGAGATGAAATTCCAGACCCCCGAAGACGTCACAGCCGAGTTCGGCCCGCCAGACGATTCGATCCCGAACTGGGCGCACACCCGCTACGTCAACTGGACGTCCTGGGCCTCGGCGTCCGCTATCTGGCCCAATGCCGGTGGCGGCTCCTCGACGCAAGCTGAGAGCTCGGGCATGAGCACGTATGCGCATGAACTGAGCCATCTGCTCGGAATAGGGGATAACTACAATAACCCGTACAGCGTCCCGGCCCGCCGCGACTACGCTGGCCCGTACTCCATGCTCTCGCGAGGCACGTTCAACGGGCCGGGCGGTCCTCACACGCGATGGCAGATCCCAGCGCAGCTCGGCGCCGCGCTCGGCTCACCACACACAATGGGCGACAAGCTGCGCATCGACCTCGTGGACGCCAGCAAGGTGCTCATGGTGTCCAAAACTGCACTCCCCGCCTCGGGTCTCGTCAGCGCGGAGATCACAGCGCGCGTGGTGAGCCCTAGCGCGACGCAGCTGATGGGCTTCCACATCTCGATCGGGCGGGACCTGTCGCCGGCGTGCAACACTTCGACGGACCCGTACTGCGACGGCGGGGGGTACGCCAGCTACGACCTCGAGGTCATCGACCGCATGGGGGCGGACTCGTTCCAGCCGGACCACGGCGTCATGGTCAGCAAGACCAAGAACAGCACCAATAGCGCGCCGTTCCAGTGGGTCATCGACGCGAACCCGCAGGACATTAATGTTGTCGACTTTTACCGCCCTGACGGCACCCCGTCGATGCTGACGATTGGCGACTATCGCCAGCTGGCTGATGCGTTGTTCCATGCGGGCACGAGGTCGGGCTCGGAGTACGAGTTTGTGGATGAGGCGAATAGCTTGCATTTCTACGTCTTGAGCACACGCCGCGACAGTGTTGGCGTCTTGCACTACACGGTCGCTGTGCGCTCGCTCGATGGCAGCGGCGCGAGCACGCACGGCGTCAAGCTTGGCGCTGGCGTCGTCGCTAGCAACAACAAGAAGGCGAAGGCTACGGACAAAGGCGTGACGTGCACATTCGCGCTCACGAACTCGGGCACTTACGTCGACGGCGGCGCGACGCATCCGCAGGACCTGTCCGCGTACCTCAAGTCGGACATCTACCGGCTGAACGCCACGGTTGCCGGTCAGGGCTGGCGCGTCGAGTTGCCCAATGCGCTGGCCGTCGCCGAGTACGGCAAGGGAACCACAGTCAGTGTTGCGGTTGGTGCTACCACGAGCGCCAAGTCCAGCGCTGTGGTCACGCTCACGGCTACATCGGAGTCTGATCCCAAGGTCTCGGCCACCGCCAAGTGCCAGGTGAAGAAGACCTGATCTAGATACCCCCCACGTATCAAGTAGTATAGACCTAAATTTAGGAAATAACAAAGACAGTTATAACTTATAAATAACATCTTTATCGAGATGGACTCCGTAATCTGGGCATGGGATTATAGGTAGAGCCTCATGTTAATGAAGTTCTTCCCGTCTAGACGGAGCATATTGACTCGCCAAGAGGGAGAAACTTAATCTGGCTAATTGACGGTCCAGGCCGAACTCACTCATTTTAGCTCCGGGTATCTAGTATGCATAAGATAGGCGTCTTGGCGAACAAATAGCAGCTGTCTGCTAAACTCTAAGTCGTGAAAGCACAGGGTGACAAGAATACGTCATAAATCATCTGGACAAGTGTTTGACGTTTAACAGAATCTAATTATATCGTCTACATACCATCTAAGCTACGACGCTAAAATCTCACTTAGAATAGAACCCCGACACCCACTCCGACATCTGGACGGTCTGCTCGTTGGAGATAGTCAGGGCGTCCGCGTTGACGGCCCAGTTGGGCCCGTACAGGTCGGAGCAGTGGGTTCCGTGCTTGAGGTAGCGGACGGGCAGCTGCTCGGTGCTCTGCAGGGGGCCGCCGGGGCGGAAGATGGAGCTGTACGTCGAGTCGCGCCACGGGTCCCACTCGCCGTTGGTCATCATCAGCCGCGTCGTGTTGGTCGCGAACCACCCGCCCGTGTACTTGTTGACCGTCTCCGCCGACTTGCCCTTGGCGATGCCGAAGTCGTGGCCGGGGAACCACAGTGGGCACTGCGCGCGCCAGTATGCCTTGGTCACGAGGCGCGAGACGAGGGTCGGCTGGCCCTTGGGGGCGCCGTCTTGCCAGTACTCGAAGCTGAAGGTATAGTCAGTTGGAAATGTTTCGATATGATTACCTAAGGTAGTACGGGAGGGGGTGCTTACGCCTCGTTGCAGAGCATCCAGTTCCACTGTCGGTTGCCCGAGTTGCCGGGTGTGAGATCCTTGTAGATGGGGTTGGAGGCGTTCAGGCCCTGGAGGCACTCCGTGTTGAGCTCGCCCTCGAAGTAGCCGTAGCTCTCGCAGTAGCCGGGCAGCGTCAGCTCGGTAAACCACTTGGCGTAGCCGTCCAAGGCCTTGGTTAGGCCAACTCCCTTAGCACCGGGAACCTTGTTCGTTGAGTTCGGCCACACGTTCTAGTTGGCGGTTAGTATGAGAGAGAAGCCTTATGATTGATTACAAATGAAATAATCGGTGGGTAATGCTCACCTCAACGTAGTCGCAGAACCGGTAGAAGGGGTTGTAGCCTAGAGTGGTGATGCTGTAAAACTGGCCAGACTGCCATGTCCAGGGACCGTTCTCGATAGCACTAGAAGCGATATTAGTTTACATTCTTCCCAGTATTTCTAATAGGATCCTTACGAGGCAAAGTCAGCGTCCTCGAGGCCGACGAGCCCGAACTTCGCCTTCAGCTTGGTCTTCTCCTTAGGGCTACCCTTTGTCAGAACAGCATCGACATATTCAATGACGGTGTTGACATCGGCAGAGCAGTTCTTGGGCGTCGCCTCCTGGACGGGGACGAAGTACTGCCAGAAATCGCCAATGGCCTGTACGACACCACTTGTGCCGTAGTACGCCCAGAAGGTGCCGGGGTCCTTGTTGGCGATCCACCCAGCCAGAGCTCCAGGGTAGGATCCGCCGGTGAAGATCCAAGGCGCATCCTTGGCTGTGCTCTTCCCGGTGGTGTCGAAGGGTGCATCGAAGTTGGCGGCGAAGTAGGTGTTGTCCTTGATCGAGTTCTCGAGCGTGAGGTACTTGAGGTTCTCGACCGTCAGCTCCTCGAAGGGCGACGACTGGCCCCAGTAGCGGTGCTCCATGATGACGACGGCGCCGCCCATGGCCTGGGCGAACTTGCCGGTCAGACGCGCATTCGTCGGGTAGGTGACGTTGAAGCCGTCGCCGGCCTGCTCGCCCGGGTTGACGAAGATGATGGGCGACGTGGGGCCCTTCCAGTACTGGGTGTTGTACCAGTATCGCTGCTTGAAGGTGCCGAGGGAGGGGTTGGAGTGGTCGAGCAGCTGGTCGAAGAAGCCCCAGCCAGCGGTGACATTGGTGGTGGCGGCGGAGACGGAGGAGACGGCGGTTTTGGCGAACATGAAGTCTTCAATCGGACCAACTTGCATGCCGCCAAAGCGCGTCCTCTCGAAACTGGCCGAGACACCGACAGCCAGCAATAGCTGGCCGAGTGCTGTGAAAGACTTCATCTTGTCTTCTTGTCTTCGGTGTGTGACCGGGGGGGTTGACAAAGGGTTCCAAGCAAGCAACACCTGCACAGGAACGCGGTGACACCTCTCCTTTCTTTTCCAACTGCGGCCGACCGTACGGACGGCTCGCTACTTATATATATCACAAGCCATTGGTCCCGCAAACGAGCCGTCCAGGGGTTTAGATTGCCCACAGTAGGTACCTACATAGCTTATCTCCTCTTTGGGCACGCATCAGTGAGTGGCAGACTTGACGAAAAGCACGCAACGCGCGATCGCGCGGCTCACAGCTAGGTAGCAAACTGGTACCGACTCTTCGAGATTATCATGCTGACCTTCCGCATTCCGCTGGTACTGATATGCTGGGACATGCTAGGGTTGCTTATAGGCTCAACAACACCTTCTATATCGAGTCAAGCGCACGGTAACCGACGCATTCAGCCCATATCCGGTTTCTCGCGGCTTTGCCGATCCGTATTGGTCAGTTCACCTACGCATAAGTAGTGCTGTATGTAAATCTCTCGGCGAGGGGCCCAGCCACTGCACAGTGGCAAAGCCAGAGCCAAGATCCGGGGTTCAGAGGATTCTCGGCCTATCGACTGCTTGGGCAGCTCGCCAGCGCCTCATCACCGCAGATTGATAATCTCTTTGTCGCCCAACCCGGAGCTACAGTACTTACGAGCTTATGATAGTTGAGTTCTCCTAACCTAGAACGTCCGGGGGATACGACAGATTGAGTCCTTCTTTATTCGTTTCTTTCTTTCTTCCCTCTGATAAGGATGAAATGGAGTTTAATGCTTGGTGGAATCGCATTGTCGGATAGTACCGTTTCCCCCCACCTTTAGATACCTACACGGAGATACAGCGGTGATGGTCTGGTACACATGACACCACTCTGTATGTATGTTGCTCATCCCTTGCTGGACTCAGCCCTGCTCCGCTCCGTATGCAATGGAACTCGAGTTCTAGTCGGGTTCCATGCCGCTAGAATCACGAGGCGACAGCTGCAACTAGTGATCCCGTACAGCATTCCTCGGACGCAGAGGAGGCGAGAATCCACTTGACAAATACCTAATCTGGATAGTGTAGGTGGGCGTGATCTGCCCAGCTATCTACCATGTAGGTAGGTACCTAACTGGGTAGTGTACTCCAAGAAACGGGCTGCCGGCTTGGCCCAAGGCTTGAAAAACACCTCTTCAAAGTCTAGAACAAGAACAGCATAAGACAACACTAGAACCCGAGCGGCGCACAAGAAGACCTAGACATGTCTCATATAGCAGGTGCGTGTAACTTTAATTAAGTATCTTAATCTAGGCATTCAATTGGGTCTTTCGAATATTACAGCCCATTAACCACCTCTCTCTCTCACGTGCCCCAAAACCGCTCCATTGGATCGGGATCGCCCATCCCCGTTCCCGTTTACAACAGCGCAACAGCGAGCGCACCGGCTGCTATGGCGACCTCATTCAGGCCAACGCGCGGCGCCGCCGCCGTCGGGATCACGCCATAGCTGCTGCTGGCGGGCAGCGTGCCAGTCGGTCCCGCGGCACCCGAGGTCGTGGTAGGCTTCCACACGGGATACGACGACGGGTACACCGGGTACACGGTGACGGTGACGGGCAGCGTCTCCGTCGTGAGGTACGCCGAGGTCGTCGCCGGGCAGTCCGTGACGGACGCCGCGCACGAGGTTACGGTAAACACGGTTGTCGAGTACACTGTCGACGTGGTCATGCTGAAGTAGCTGCTTGGCGACGATTGCGCCGCTGTTGATGCGCTGCTCGAAGCTGGCACGCTGGAACTGCTTGCTGGTACGCTACTGCTGCTGGACACAGGGTACGAGGTGGGCGAGGCCGCTGTTGAGGTGACTGGCGTGCTCGAAACGGGAGTACTCTCGGCGGGCGTGCTCTCGGCAGGAGTAGATGAAGCAGGCGTGGATTCGACGGGAGTTGATGTCGGCGTCACGATAGGCGTTGACGTGGGCGTTGTTTCAACAGGCGTTGTCGACTCAGCAGGCGTCGACACAGGCGATGACTCGGGAGTTGATGACGGCGTTGATACCGGAGTAGATTCAGCAGGGGTTGATGACGGCGTGGTGACAGGGGTAGAGGTAGGCGTCTCAATAGGAGTGCTCGTCGTCATAGTATGCGTATAGGTATATGTGATGCAAGAGCAAGCCGAGCTAACAGCACTGATATCGCCATCGCAGTTCTGCTCCTTAGTCAGCTCTGGGCAGGGAAGTCTTGCCTTGTAGGGCTTATGTTTATAACCATGAGGGACATGGGTTAGGGTATGTCGCAGTTGATACGTACTTGGAATGGAGTCGGAATAACAGCAGCGTCAGTCGTAGTAGACGCGAGAAACTCCAGGCAGAAGGACGGTGCAAGGTCGGTGTACGATGGGTTGATGAAAGCGCGGTAGCAGTTGTCCTGTTCGCAGTCGGGATATGTCCAGCGCCTGAAATCAGCATTTGCCATGCCCGCGAGGGCAAATGCACTCGCGCCGAAGTAGAAACCACGCATTTTGATAATTATCTGTAAGTCTAGTGAAACGAGTGTATGAGAATAGAAAAAATATGACAGCAATCAATCAAGCGAGGGACTGTGTCTAGCAAGTAGCGCGACGAAGACTCTTATATAGGTATAAGAGCCTAACTAAGAGCAAAGCGAGTGACTCTGTGATTAAGAAGCGTGCGTGACTGTCAAACGAAACAATGATAGAGACGCAAAGAGAGGTGAGATGAGGTCGCCACCTGTCAAGGCGATATATATGGCAGCTATTATACCCAATTTCGCAGCCCGAGCAAAAGGGGCTCGCTGGCTGCTGGGGGGATAGGATTCAACATTACGAGAAATTCGGTTACCGCCCCCGGAGCAAGCCACATGTGCGTGTAACCTCACAGGACAGCCGGACGGCTAGGCGCTTTCCCTTTGACTAACGTCGACTTCGTATCGTGAGCTCCAGGCCAATCGATCAATTACAAGTATGTGATGGGTCACGGGTCCAAGGCACGAACGGTTAGTTGTCCTGCCAGCACGTAAATCCAATACTCGATGCAGATTCTTCACGGTATTCACGATGGCATTTACCGCAAAAAGGGCCTCGCTGCTCAGCAGGTGTCAGGTAAAAATAGGAGCCGGTAAGCGCGGGGGCGGATCAATCTACACGATGTTGTTTGCATCGCGTTAGCGAAATTCACAATACTACCTTGAGAGAATCCTCGGAAATTTAATGGCACGATACCTACTTAGTAGGTAGAGCACCATCCTGAGTGATGTCCAGTCTAAGCGCCGCCACCTACGCCACCTGCAAGCGGTGAGCCAACCAACTAACCGCTGGCACCCCGGGCTTAGCTGAACGGGTGTTCGTTGTGTCTGCCGTACCATCTCCAGATGCGCCGTCACACGGCTCTGTGTTTTAGGAGGAAGCCACTGCCCGCGACTCTGAGCCTATAAAAACAGCTGCCAGGTTAGCTCTGCTTTTCTTTTCTCTCGGGGGCGGCACTCGACATTTGAATATCGGGGAATTGATTGACATTGTACGAGAACGAAATGCGCCACAGCGGTTGACACCATAACTTAACAACGGTTCACGGAAATGAAAGGGCCTCGGGATCGCAGTTGGTATCGTTGATGCGAAAAAAGGTGCATGGAATGTTTAGATTGTTGGGTGCATTTTGTATCCCATTCATCTCAGCGAGCAGCAGGCAACCGAAATCCAGCGGCGCTATTGCGGAAAGGGAAGAAGAGCAGACCAGTGGAACGTTCGGCTTTTGCTATTAACCCTAAACATGAGGATGCAATGCGATCCTGTCTCTCAAGAGGATGAATCGCTCGTATCTCATTCTCGTGTGTAGTAGGGTAGAGCTCCAGTGAGTGTGGAGTAGAAAGACGAGCTAGCTATTGTTACATGCTATCGTGGTATTCGGGCAGAGGCACCAAGGATCCATGCAAGGTCATTATTCGAGGGACAGCTGGTAAGATTCAGATCAAAGATGTGTTTATGAAACAAGATGTGAATCGATTTTAATGAAAACACAACTTTGAGATGTACTTGTGTTTGAGGGAGTAACATAAGCGTCATGTGACGTCATGTATCCCGACATATCACAGGCAAGCTCTTTCAGGCCGAAACCTTAAAAAAATGACAAGGGCGCCCGACAGCGACCCCAATCAAACCTATCTCATCGCCTCTCTTGGGTGCCGATTAAAAGCCGCTTGAAACATACTACCGTACAGCCTTGTCTAGGCCAGTTGATCTCAAGATGGCACCTGGGAGCCTCAATGGTAAGCCGCCCAGCCATCTATCCACCTAGCACATTCTCGTATCTGAGCCAAGGGGCACTAACAAAGCCCCAACAGTATTCAAGCAGCCTCTCAAGCTCTTCTCCCAGCAGCCGATGACCGGCTACTTCCGCGACGGCTACTGCCGGACGGACGGGAACCGGGACCCGGGCAACCACGCGGTGGCCGGCATAGTGACGGACGAGTTCCTGGATTTCTCGGCCTCGCGCGGCAACGATCTGCGCTCCATCGGCCTCAAGGGCGGCTGTCGCTGGTGTCGTGAGTTACCGCTATGTCATTTCCCCCTCTTTTAGTAACCTAAGCGCTCCCGAATCTCTCAGGAGTATGCTTCGGGAGCATGTCTCGAGAGCACTATAGCCGCCTTAAGAGTAATTACTGACTCCAGCGATTATAGTGTGCACCGCGCGCTGGCTTGAGGCTTACCAGGTCAGTTCCCTGGAGTCTTTTATTCCCCTTTCTGGCGTGTCTGAGAGCCGTGAATTGCCTCAACGGGCATTTTTTGCCCCGATACTCCTACAAGTTCCCGAAACACCAAGTAACTTTACCATAAGTGGAAATTATTGACTCAAGTGTTGTAAATAGGCACACCGGAGCGGCAAGGTCAGCAACCTGGGCGTGCCGCGCGTCGATCTAGACGCCACCGAGGACTCGGCCTTGGCCATGGTTGACCTGAATACGTTCCGCCAGTTCGCGGTGCAGCACGGTCCTGCGCAGAACCAAGGTCAGAGCCAGAATGGCGGAGGCACGGGGAGTGCCGGCTCCTAAGGAATTCCGGTGAGACGAGTAGGCCTTGCTAGGGTAGCTATGAGAGCACGAAGTTCTGACTAGGGAGGCTGGTCTGATTTCCTAACTCTGCATGTGCGGGTGAGGTACCTAATGATCATCTGAGCTAATGGAACAACCAAATATACGGTACTTATTTGTAGGTTATCTACGTTGATAGCATAAGTCAATTGAGGGTTCGTAGGAATGTGAGAAGGAGGCTTTCAGTAGTAGGCGATGGGGTGGCTGACCTCACAGGTACTTTGAATCCTTACATGGCTCACTGCATATCCACTCACCGCTCTTGAGCTTCAATCTTACATACCTATCTCAACGCCAATAGAATTTTGCCGTTGAACCAGGTGCCTGGCGCAGAGATGCAGTTAGGCCATTATGTGCGGAGTAGCTAAGGACTGTGTCCTGTGGCTCCGTCCGGGGGAAAGGTCGGTACAGGCTCCTCGTAGGATTTCCACATCATCCCCAGGCGCTACATGGTAAGAGCCGACATCCTAGAAGCAGGCTGTGCTTGGTTCCTTGAGACTTTCTTTTCTTCTCCTCTCACCTTACTCTTGGACATTAGCCGCAACTTTGCGTTTCCGAAAATTTTATCCTCACAAGCCTCTGTCCCTTGTCAGTCTGGGATACCAGACACAAGAGATGGAGTCAATCGGGGCGGGCAACCGGGCTTGGGAAGAGGTAGAAGACGTCGGAGCCGATGTTGACGCGAAAAAGCACGAGAACTCCCCTGCTCGCTTATCTATCGAAGCAAACACGAAGGTCAAACGCACGACTGCTACGAATGCATTTATAAAAGCTCCCAAAAGCAGGCATGCGAAAATTCTACAATACCGTTCAATATTCGGTACCGGAGCGTCTTTTGGGACACTGTCATCTACTGTGCGCAATGATAGAGACGCGTTTCGCGGATCTCGGACTGTAAGCTAAAAACTTTTCAAAGAGTGTCAGCTTCTAATTTGTGTAGAACAAAACAGTAAATCTAAACTCCACCCGCTTTATTCCCTACGCTTCTATTAAGGACCTTAGACTCCGAGTACGGTTGATGAAAGTAGCTGACTATATTGAGTATCTTGACCGCGGGTTTGCTGAATACTTTCAAGCCGTCGGGGGTTCCGCCAACCTTGAAGCTACCGAGATACTTCTCCAGCGTGCTAGACAGAGCGTCCGACAACGGAAACCATCCGACTGCTTATATATTGGGGAGCTCGGCGAATTTTGTGAATCTTTGCTCAAAACTTGGAAATGCCCCAACCAAGCTACAAAATGGGTACATTATCGGCCCCGACCTCGAAATGACCAGGACAAAATAGAATACCTGCAAGACGCGCTGGAGATACCCTATTGGCAGCTTATGATCGATTCATTTATGAAATGGCGACAGAGCAATGTTCATCACATGGCTGCGAATGGGGTGCTCTACGTGTTGAACCATATCACAACTACTTGTCGTCGGAAAATCCGGAATATCCATACGGAAGCCTTGAAATTAAGTCCGCAGGAACAGGAAGGAATTCGCGCTGTAATTGAAGGTGTTGAGCAGCGATTGAAACTTTTTGACAGGGTTCTCATTGGAACGACTATCGACTTCGAAGACCTCGATGATAATATACCGAACGAACAACTTAAAACAAGGGGTTCTAGCGGACCGGCTCCTGGGGAAAGTATTAGGAGCAAGTCTAACGAGGTAAAATCTATTCGTTAAAGACTATCTCAAAATCCTTCCCACCAGCGTTTTAGCTAATGAGACATCAACAGACATCGATCCTTATAAGCCTAGTATTCGTATTCATTATTCCTTCCTTGGTATTTTTCGCCAAGGGATTTGCTATATCCTCAAAGGAAAACCGAACAGGCAGCGTCGACGACGCCGACTTCTGGTATCTTTGCCAAAGTAATACAATGTCTATACTTGGTAACCTAGCGGTCGCTATACCTCTTCTAAAGCACCACAGAGCCGAACACGCGAGAGCTATGTTTTGGCTTTCCTTCTCCGTAGGCCTTGCCATGGCTATCATCTCTATCGTCATCTATGTCCCCTTTAACACTGGCTATAGCGCCCTAGTCGCCTACCTAGGTTCTATCGCTTCGGCGTGGTCATTGCTTGCCCTGACGCAAGCCACAACTCAAGAGGCCGAATCAAAAGGAATGAAAAAGGTGAAAGAGGAGTAAACTGGCGTATGGCTGACGTCAACAGCGGCAGTGGGGATGGTCTTTTATAGCTGGCTACAAGGTTAAGCGGTTTGTAGTGACTGGCTAATTGCTGTACTGAAAGGGCCTCTTGCGCGTGCCGACCTAGACGTTACGAATGACTTGGTATGTCCTACGTAGCCATAGTTCATCTGAATACGTCGCTGTGTGGCATGGTTCTAGATAGAATCGGAAGGGCGCCGGAGGTTTGAGAGTACCGGCTTCTGGACAATGCTGGGACAAGATTTCTCATTTTGAGAGCGTAAAGGGTGGATATTAGGTTGTGTCTAATTTCCCAATTCTGCAAGTGCGGGAGATGCACCCGGTGATCGCCAGCTTAACGAGATGGCCTCGTATGCAGTACCTATGCGTAGTCTTACGTTGCAGCACTAAACTTTTCGAGTAAATCGAAAAAGATGAAACAAAAGAAATGAAAAACAAGCCCTGTTAAGTCTATAGGTAAAGGGAAGGTATGCTTATCACTTTGTTTGGGTAGTTAACTAGAAAGAGTATATACGTTCTACCTGAATCATCCTTGTAGGATACTCGAGCGCCGACAGCCACCAAACGGCGTCGTATTGGATCCAGGACGAGCAAGCAACCTAAATCTCTCCGATGCTCATTTTACTACATGCATATCATCTAAGTGAAGTAGGCTATAGTTAGTCATGTGGCTGCGCCTGGCTGTTGGGTGCATGACTAGATATCCCTTCATTTTCACGGATGGAAGGTCATAATCAAGGCAAGTAGCAACAGCAATATGTTTAATCTGTCCAAGCACATTTCAGGTTTCAATTCATCTCACTGCTAATGGTGCAAAGGTGCTGCCTGGCGCCTCGAAACTGAATGGATAGTCTAGAATCTTGGTAAGAAAAGCAAAAGCTTCCGACACCCAGGCCGTCAGTATTGCCAAGGTCGAAAAACACGGCGAAAAGGGGACGACGGGTAAACGTAGACGGGTTTCCGGTCTGACCACGTCGCTGAGTTATTGGTTTTCGACATGTGGTTGCGTGTCCGGAATCACCGGAGCACAGAGGATATCTGATACTAGGTGCTACGGTATAATTTGCTGGTGAAACAACTACTGTACGCCTTGACGGATCGACCCGAGAAGGGAGGGATGAACGCTGTTATATAATGGGTCGAATCCTAAGACATCAACGGCTGGGCGTCGATAGTGGTACGCCGCGAACAACCACATGACCATGTGTTAGCAAGGGATGAATCAATAGGACTGTTTGCTAGATATTTATTGAATACATAGATGCAGCCTTAGGAACTAGGAAAGGCGGTGAGAATTCGTGGTAGGTATGTATGTCTCCCAGCTTTCCATTTGTTGTTTCATCAAGTACCTGTTTGCCAACAAGGACAGGCCGATGATGTTGGGTTGTACAGGCGGCGGGTGGTGCCGGCAATCTGGACGTGGAGGAGGCGCTGTGAGGGATGGCAAGTAACGGTTCTACAGCCATCATGACGCTATAGCCCTCCGCCCTCAAGCCATGCCGATTCGCCGGCATTTACCATGCCTTAAACGGCACGTTTTGCGGACTGTTTTGATGTGATAGCATAGTGGATTCGCCGACCTCACCAAGAGCACACAAAGTGCCACATCATTCACCAAGGTAGGGTAACCCGGTGTTTATAGGGGTAGTGTCAGTGATCAGGCATCCATCGGTCGGGATCGATGCGCGAAATCCAACGGGGATAACCCTTCGATCGTAGCGTCTTGGGTCCCCGTTTATGCTGCCACATGTTTTTGGTATCCAGACGAACACACCTCATTCATCTAGATGCATATGCAGGCCTTGACGCTACTGTGGGAGAGGCAATTCTTGAAACTAGGCAACGAGGCCTGAACTTCGAGAACAGGTCTGTTTAATTACGTATGCAGCACGCATTGGAGCTTGTGGTGAGTATCATGGCTATAGAGCCAACTGCCGGTATGCATGCCGGGACCAGGTCGTAGTGCTGCGTACTGCGTTTTTATTTGCATGATGGTGGTTGCTGTTGTTTTTGCAACTTGAGTGGTGATCTCGAAGGTCCGTTCCCCAGGAACAGCCAAGAAATAGCGATATGATACCTAGGTCAGCTAGGTATGCATGTTCCTGGTGGTGTGCAGCAGTAGATAACTAAATCCCCTGTCACAACTTCCAAGACATCTGGTGACAGGGGTCTGAATAGGGGTCCCGGCGAACAGAGCAAGCCAAGATTTTATTTAGGGGAAGAAATGCCTACAGTATGGTGGTATGATCATATACAGCTGGCTACACATCTGTGATGTTTTAAGGTTCTAGAATGGCATGATAGTATCTTCGTTGAACCAACTGTTAGACACGTTGTGTGCACAGCTGCCAGTAAGGGGTCTGAGACGGGCAGATGATAACTAATACCCAAGTAGGGTCGTGGTAGGTTTTTACCACCGGGTGCCGGCAGTCCTCCATGCAGGAACAGCAAACAACGATTCCCGAAAACGGATTACTCGCGGACCTTGAGATCCGGCGCTGACAGGTGGAAGCGGTGAAGTGTTTGTCTCCTATTTAATCGCCACGGAAGTTGGTGTGTTGAGCTCGGGAACTATGCAGGCTTTCTCTGCTAGTAGAATTAGCATCACCAAATATACCTGCTGCCCTAACACGTATACCGACGCAAGCGCGTGCGAAGAAACTCATAGATTAAGCTGTCGATAGTGTATATAGATATCTCTGAATGTAACATAAAATGCGACGGCTCCATGAAAATCCAATACGCACGCCTTCTAAATATAACACGTTTACTCAATCATCTATTGACATATTACTTACATACTACTTACATCGGATGGGTAATCAATCATGTGAAGCATTGAGCTTGTTTAACTACTGTACAGTATAGGCGATACGCTATAATTGGTAGTAGATTAGATGCATAGATAGATTGGATTGAACGTGCGGGTCTGTGGGGGCACCGGTGCGCCCCCTCCCCCCCACCAATCTCACAGGGCACCCTTTACAGCACGCGCTCGACGCGTTCCTAGCTACATCCGGCAGTGTTTAATTGGTAGGCTCAGGTAGAGTAAACTGTGTCACCACTGCCCAAGGTACCTTGCATACACACATTTAATCAATACTCCAACTCACCACTTGGCAATTTTGGTCTGGAGACAATAAAGCACATATTATGCGTATAATCTAACTCTATAACTAGTCCGCGCAACTTTATCACGGAGGAGAAAAAAACTTGCTGGCTATTGCCAAGAAGTCTCATATCGTATTAGCTGTTCCTGATTATCGGGGAGCTAACCTAGACTAGGAGGTCCACGCTACGCCATAGTAAGAATAGATACCCACACTACCTTATGAACCTAAGGTTGGTATGGGGTTCATGGGGAGCTTGGACCCAGGGGTATTCCTTCTAGCGCCTTTATTTAGTCCCTAACTTAGCACATACTGTATGGAATAGGTACCTACCACTTACCTCATGTAGGTACGGTCTCGGTTCGCAGCTTACTGACCCGAACCCTTTCCCCTCCCCCTGTTCTTGTTGATATTGAGACTTGTCAGGCTTCATCCATTTTTGAACTGATGCGATCACACGAACCCTTTTTCGAGACAAGTATTTCGCCCATATTGTAATTCGTAATACCACCTTCTTGAGAGACAGTACTGGACCACCTTTTTTTTTACACACCAATCAGTTCCCACGTATCTCGGACCTTGGGTGCATCACGCCGTCACCACCCTGCATCTGATCTGTGTCCAATCCCGGTCCAGCTTCTTTTAGAGCATTCTCAACGTCCATGATCCCTGTACTTCTACACGACAACCCTCGTTCGATACTTGTCTGGTAGCGAGAGGATCTTGTATGTACGTCGTAGGTAGTGGGCACTACTGTACACACCAGTGTTGTACCTGTCAGGGGCCAGTACAGTGAGGTTGTGTACACCACAACCAGGTATCTCGTCTGCCATCTGTCTACGTATACTCGATCGCACAAGCCGAGAACAAATTGTTTTAGGCTCGACGCCCCTGGGAAATTGTTTGATGCTCCAGACAACTACACACATAGTCCAAGTATCAACTTCAACTTCAAGTTCATCTTCACCCTCGTTTTCATCATCGTCTTCTTCTTCGTCTTAGTCTGTGTTTTCCTCCTCGTGGCTTTGTTCCTCGCATGGCTTCTAGATACCCTCGCGTGTAACCGCCCATCCTACGCTGACCGTCCAACCCCGAGCCGCCCATCTGCCAGCCTACCCCGGACGCCATGCATCATCCCTCAGAGCAGCAGAGCCGACGGCCCCAGAAGCAGCAACGCCCCGAGCTGAACCTGGATACATCTGCTGCCGTCAACAGGGCCCGTGATGTCGCTCCCGAGCCTCTTCCCACGAGGAATCCTTCCTACCTTCCTAAGGGCAAACCACCCGTTTCGAGTCGTGGCCTCAGACTCCCTGCGTCTGGTTCCGCTGCCAATTCAAAACGGAACTCGGAGGAATCCTTCCTAGACAATGATTCTCCTACTGGTGCTGAAAGGGCCGAACTTGACTACCGCTACGGGCGTCCAAGAGATTCCCACGATCTGTCGCTGCCCGCCCAGAAATTCACCCGTGATTCCCTGCTCGGAAATATGCTGAACTCCCTGGACCAGTTCTCATTGAGCCAGATCAGTGCGCCGCCAATTGCGACCACCTTCGAAGACGACGGTGATCCCTACGGCGTGCCTCGAGGTGACCCCTTTACAAGATCGATGACGAGCACCTCCCGCCCGCCAGCAAATACCACCCATTCCGGAAATCTCCATGGACATGGGTACAGTTATAGCTCGGACTTCGAAGGCTTCGACGACGCCGCGAGTAGGATATCTAGCCAGTTTTCGCGAGGGCGTCGCAGTGATAGCAGCTCAGGCTTTCAGTCTGGCTTGCCGAGGATTAGCAGCATGCGCGAACGGAGCCATCCAGACACGGCGGGTAGGCGAGCCCTGCATTCGAGGGGCAGCAAGGCGAGTAAGAGCAGCAGCATCAATAGCTTCGAGATAGGGAGTGGGGGATATGCTCAGGGTTTACCTTCGCAGCGATGGGGTCATGCGGTTGGTGGTAGGTCATCAAGTTTCGACTATGGTCAGCGACCGTCTCTCAGTTCGCCGGGTCCCTGGAAGACCGAATCCTCAAATAATACCTTCTTGGTTGACGATTACGAAGCAGCCCCCAATCCTACCGTTCCCGGCGGCCCTCGTCGCCCGCCGATATCATCCTCGGCCGTAAATCCGCCAGCCCCTCCATCGGAGTACGAGCCTAAAACCCCCGAGCGGACAAGGGATACGAGATCGAGGAGCGGTACGAATAAAACAACGCAGTCTAAATATGCCGCTGCGCGTGAAGTGGCGCCTCCATTGCCCTCACTCGATATCGACTCAGCTCCGGCCCCTCATGTTGGCTACGGAAAATCCAAAGAACCGCCACCACAAGCCGGGCCAGCATCCGCTCCACCGGTGAAAGAGAAGCAAGGCTTCTTCAGCAGATTATTCGGGTCTTCTCGATCCAGTCCGAGTTCTACCACGGAACCCTTTACTGCGCCGACTTCCTCGACAGTTACCGAGCCGTTTCAAAGCGGCACCAACAAGGTTAACAGTGTCGCATCCCAGAAGCCCTTGTCTGCTCCACCAACGCGCGACTCGGAGGCATCTCGTCAGTTACCGCACGTCATTCAGAAGAAATCGTCATTCTTCAGGAGAAGGAAGAAGTCAATTGCCGAGCCTCCCGTGCCGCCTCTTCCTGTTCCTCATCAGATTGATATAGCTAAAGCAACGGACAGTTCTATTCCACTAGCCGAACCGAGCCCTGTTAGTAGTCTGCGCCAGGTGATGAATCCATATCTGAGAGGCAGCAACCCCGTCACACCCCAAGACTTAGTAACTCCACGACGAGACAGCACGTTACACACTTTTGAGTCCGAGACCCGTGCCGAGTCCAATCGGAAGATTAGGGGATTCTCTCCCGAATACGAGCCCAGTCCAAGCGCCACCATCCGAACTGTCAAGTCGACATCAGCACTTAAAAGTCAGGAATCGCGATGGCGAAGTCAACTAGACAGCCCAATGCGTAATCCGCCGGATCTTCCTACCAAGGCAATGAACAATTCCGAGTCAACGACATTTTTACATGATAGTAGCGATGACGGAGAAAAGAGATCAGCCGCTGGACAGAAACAACGGCAGCGAGCGGAGGCGAGCAAGCTTACTTCAACCGGAATAACTTCTAAATCGAGGACGACCCCAACGTCCGCAGAACACCAAAGCACTGTAGAACCTAAATTGCCTAGGGTCAAGTCCAAGCCCTCACTCAGTCTGCTGCTCCAGAAAAACACTGGCGATGGTGATCAAACACCCGCTAGCCTGGAGGTTCCCACAGGAAGCATTAAAAAGTCTTCTTCTCGTCCTACGTTGAGCAGATCAGGTAGTAGTGTGCCAAGCGTGACTCTCGATAGCTCACAGGCAAGCCCTCGGATACCCAGTGGCCCTCTGGACGAGCCCGAAGTGACAGTGGGAGAACCGACCGAGGACGACCGTCAAAAAGCTCAAGGCATATTTGACGGTGACGAGGACTTCATCCAGAAGGAAAAGGCAGCTGCTTGGATGGGAGAGGAGGGGCCAGTGAGACAGCGAACCCTGCGGGCGTATATGGATCTTTACGATTTCGAAAACCAGAGCGTCCTTACTGCGTTAAGGCAGATCTGCTCTCGGCTCGTGTTTCGAGCGGAGACACAACAAGTTGACCGTATTTTGGTGGCTTTTTCGAAGCGCTGGTGTGATTGCAACCCAAATCATGGCTTCAAGACTAATGGTGAGCACGCCTCAAACTTGAGATTGAATACTTCTAACATTGCCAACTTAGATGTGATACATACGATGTGCTATTCGATTATGCTCTTGAATACCGATCTTCATTTAGCGGACATCGAGCAAAAGATGACTCGGAGCCAATTTGTCAAGAATACCATGTCAACTATTACTCATGCTCTAGCTGATTCAGCTCCTGGGGCATTAAACCGGTCTAGCATTCTCCCCTCGAAGAACTCCTTGCTCAGTCCTACTAATTCGGAAGCCCCCACACTTACTGATTACGAGTCAGACAAGCCAAGCTGGAGGGCGTCATTCAACCCACTGCCTCGGTCTGAGTCCGCGCTCGGCTTTAATGTCGACTCAGGCGCATCTATGGACTCATGTGGCCCCTTGGTGAAGGCTCCCTTTGATGGTCCTATTCGGGCCTGGGAAGGCCAAGTCGAGATTGTGCTTAAAGATATATACACGTCTATTCGTGATGAGAGATTACCTCTCTTTGGCGCAGACGCAAGCCACCAACAACCACAGCCACAAGGTGGCCTGGCTGTGATTAGCAGGCTCAAACGTACTCCTAGCGTACTCAGCAAAGCACCGTCGGAAAGCCAGGCTTCTATGCGTGGAAGGGTTCACGAGACCACCCGCACCCAAGGGAACCGGTGGACTTCAAAAAGTAGATCGCGCGCAAGACTTGGTAATGGATTCTCCTCGAGCCGGACCAGCTTTGAGGACGGAAACTCGATCTGGAGTCCCTCTCCATCATCTGCTACTTGGAGTCGACACTCGCTTGGGCGAACACAGGCATCTATGTCCATAGACTCATTTGGCTCGGGATACCCTAATGGCGATTACCAGCGGTCTATCGGGTTTGCCGATGCACTCAGCCATGCCATTATCAGAGACGACTACCCTGTAGGCAACAGTGCTCAGTCTATCATGAGTGACGATTTTCAAGGTACTCAGCTCCTCGAGGATGAAACACTTGAACTTCTTGGACCCCCGTGGATCAAAGAGGGCATCGTCATTCATAAACACCATCTCGACGGTGTTGACAAGAAGGCTAAGGACCGTAATTGGAATGAGGTGTTCGCCGTGGTACAGAAGGGAACAATGAGCCTTTTCTCGTTTTCGACCAAGTCAATGCGTCAAAAGGCTCGTACCGGCCGCAAGCCCGCTGCTGGTGCCGTGGTGGGAGGTGGAAATTGGCAAGAGAATGCTACGAGCTTGGGTTCATTCTCACTGCGGCAGACACTCGCATCGGCCCTCCCACCTCCAGGCTATTCCCGGACCCGTCCACATGTCTGGGCGTTGAGCCTTCCTTCCGGTGCCGTGCATCTTTTCCAAGTCGGCACACCTGAGATAAGCAAGGAGTTTGTCCTCACGGTCAACTATTGGAGTGCACGTCTCAGCACGCATCCGCTTATTGGGGGCATCAGCAATATAGAGTACGGCTGGAGCGACGGCGTGATTAACACCGCTTTGATTGGGCCAGTGGAGGAGCCGACCATGCCTCAACGCCCAGGGAGTGCCGCCGCTGGCCGGACGAGCACGCATAGCCGCCAAGGAAGCCGTCAAAGTAGTCTGCGTTCGTCATTTGATGTAGGTGGTAGCAACCGCACCAAGCTACCAGGCGATCGAATACATATCACCGATTGGTCACCGCCATCACAGTCCTTACGGCCTAGCCAGTGTTCTGAGTCTGAGCAGCTCGAAACCCTATTGGCTTACGTGAAATCCGTCGAGGATGAATTGCAGCAACACAACCAATTGAGATCGCCAATGCTCTTAGCTTTTACGCCCCGTGGCAATAACGCGAACAAGGCTATGGCAAATTGGGAGCGGAAGAGTAGTTATCTTCTCCGAGAAATTGTCAAGTTCAGAACCTACGTTGACAGTTTGCAACATGCGACCGAGCGGCGCAATGAGATTTATACGGAGCGTGAGAATGCGAGACGGGCAGCTAGAGGAGAGGAAATACACGACTCATCAAGCGCGCATAGTGAGGAAGCTGATATGACGCTCAAGGTTGAATAGGAGCTCTGATTGGAAGTTTCATGGCTACCTTTTTGGAATTGACGATAACGATTATTGATACCCGATAGAACACGACTTGGCTTTTGTATTACGATTCCCTTTTCCAACTCTTTCTATTATTCATGTATATCATACTAATTTTGAGGGCGCTAATGAGGTCGTGAAACCTCGGTACATCTATACACATAGCAATAATAATTCCCTTTTGCCATTATGACGTTCTATCGGAAATATGTAGCCACAACTGGAAGCTTAATATTGGAATTTATTTCGAATTTTCGGACTGCTCTCTCTTGAAACTACTTCCCCTCGAAAAGTGCCTAAACACGGGCACATATATATATGTAGCTGATTACTTGCCTGAATCCCTAGCACTATACACATGACATAACTCGCACAGCCCTGTTCTCACTCCATAGTTCCCCACCGCCTCTAGAACCTTCCAAACCACGCCCGGGCCTGCGGGCGTCACCAGAACTTACCAGCATCCGTCAGATCTCAACACTGAGGTACAGGTCCACAGCATCAGCCTGAAAGGGCCCCATGGCCCATCCTAAACTGACCAGAGCAAGATACGCCGGATAGCTGAGGAAGATGTCCCAGACGTAGAACATGAGCAGTATGCCAACCTCCTTAACGAGAACAGAAAGCTCAATCAAGATTCGGAGAAGGAGGGTCATGATGAGGGTTGTTTGAGGGCTGAAGATGGTTTGAAGCTGGGAGACGGGGGAGTGTGTTACGAATGCCCAGCCGGAAGGGGGAGGGGTGATGAAATTGGGGGAGTGGGTGTATTTCATTTTGGCGAGGGCTGGACATTGGGTTTGCTACTTATCTTCTTTGCGGTTGATGTCGCTAAGTCGCCAGGACTTGCTTGATAGACGAAGTTGTTGATAGTGTGGAGAGTTAGGTAGGTGACTATGCACTGGAAGTAGTGAGCGGAGGAGCAAAGGCGGGCTTACTTACGTCGGTAATGCTCGGTTTGTTGTTGTCTATATCTCGCCAGAATTTTTAAGTAAGAACAAGATGATTGTCTGGGTTGTGTTGAATAGAGACTGTTATGCGTGTGGGTTTATATAGGGGACGGCTCGCAGGACCAGGTGAAAGAGGCCTGGCACTAAAAACAGCGAATAAAGAGGAGAAAAGGGCAAGAGAAGAATAAGGTCAGACTATGCATTGTTGAAACAATAACCTGTGCTCACTCTTTGTTTTCGTTCATAACATTGACCCCATAGAAGGATCCGATACTGAAGATGTGAGGCATAGTGCTCAACGTTTTCTCTCTTTGATGCGTATACTTTTAGCCATATGGCCATTAACTTGGAAGAAGATTGGATCTGAGGCCCTTTCAATTCAGAGTTGGATATCTGCCGTGCTATGGTTTCGAGTGCGAAAGGCGGTTAGTTGCATCTCTACTATCTATTCTTGCCCCCTCGCTTTCTTTTCAAAGCCGCTTCCCTCGAGGTAGAACAAGAGTTGCGGCCATTCAATGCATGTAGGCAGTCTGTATCATTCATTCCTTTCTTGACTCAAAACATACTTTTAGCTACTCATAACCTCGTGTCGCCTTCAGTAATATCTCGGATTCTACATACTCTGATGTGCGCTGTTTCTACGATAGTGATAATGCGATGTCCCTCTTAAGACTTGGTGCCTATATAACGAAGTCTACTTAGTGTTTATATCAGCTGATTAAGAGTTTCATGTTAGATATGCTCTCATATAGTAGTATAGTATCTGTCACGTGCCCTATACTTATGGGTAGGTAATAGACTATTGTTGTTGCGTGAAGGTCTCTAAGGTCACCTTCCTACGTACTACCTACTATATACAAGAATAGTCTCTTTGTTCTCAGACCGTATGGCAGTATTTTCCGTATATCAACAAATTACCGAGGTTTCTAGAGGTATACTATAGAGCGCCTTTACCTTTTTGACAATCAACCATGCCGTACTGAAGGGAGTTCAAGCGCTCCAATAAATATCGTATACAATCCGGAGTAAAGCTTGTGTTGCTAAGGTTTCCTACGCCATCGGCTCTCGCTCGGCCGCACTGCGAGAGACTACAGCCTCTCTTACTCGAAGCGGGCGTTACTTCGGCCAGCGCAGATAACGCCGAGCCTCCTGCCCGGGAAAGAATGTAAGAGCTTCTAGGCTATGGTATGTGGTAAATCGTCGCCGAACGGATCCCCCCACGGGAGATGGTTTGCTTCGCCTATGTCTCGGCCTTTCTATAGTTAGCAGGCTAAGATGGCTGTCCTGGTTGTGCTACCTCGTATTGTGCTGAGCTCGTTGCTCGCTTGTCTAGTGTACGGATCGAGCGTGTGATGGCGGCGAAGAATATGATGTTAAGAAGAAATAACTAGCCTTTGAATAGGCGGCGGGTAATTGTGGAACTAGGTTCTTAATATAATTACTGATGCTTGAGTCTAAATGTGGAATAGAAGGTTAATCAACTAAACTTATAGTGGTTGTCCGTTTACACCACAACTGATAGCTCTGAAAGAAGTTACCAGGTAGACACAGCCACACACTGCGCAACTTAGAAGCATTATTATCAGCTAATGAGATTCAAAATAAGCGATAGGAAATTCGCAGGCTGATAGGTGATTTTATTAGCCTTTAATTGTGTCGTTATAGAAGGCTGGGAGGTACCGAAGTATCTACTGCATACTGCTCCAAGTAATGACGTCACTTAACTTTTACGTACACTTGAAGCTTCTTGCCTTCAACTTATGATGTGTCTAACTTTTATATGTTCTGCTACTTATCAACAAGTGGCAAAAAGAATGATAACACGCTCTGTTATCTCACCAGACGCAACACCAAGTGAATAAAGATGCGACATTGTTCAATATGACGCGCCGTAAAGTCATCATTGCGCGCTCGATCGTGTATGCCATCCTAACTTCACTACCGACTGGCGATCCCGCTCGCAAGCCTTCGATTCTATCGAGAGCCTTTCGGGTCTTCCGTCTCTTTTGGCTGACATTCCGCCTGGTTCGACCTGACCTGTTTCGGGCACTGCGGGGAGTTTGGAACATCAAAGAAGAGGATTACAGAGCGAGCTTTGGTGCCGAGAGCATCGACGACAGCAATAGAAGCAGCGCTAGAAAGAGGAGGAGGAAAGCTAAGAAGAAGGATGTCCTGCAAGCCATGGGTGACATGGGCTACAGCGGATCGACTTTCTTCCGCACTAGTGACGGCGCCTATCTCATCAAGTCCGTTCCACGACACTTCGAGCATAACTTCTTCAAAAACGAGCTACTGCTTCCCTATGCAGAATACATGCAGCAGAATCCTGCGAGCCTGCTTGTTCGTATCACCGACCTGCTCGAAAGAACCCACAAGAGCATCGGCGAGCTGCTGGGCCTCGCGCCTAGCCACCATATTGTCATGGAGAATATCCTGTACGGCCAAGACCACAAATCGGAAGACGGGCCTAAGAAGAAATGGGAATCTTGGGACCTCAAACCTATTTCGTACTTTTACCCTGAAAGAGACGTTGCCGGAGGCGCACTAGCTACAGAGGCAACTAAGTCGAAGCTCGCCGATGAATTCAACGGTAAGATCAAGCTCACGAAGGCTCATGCGACCCAATTGCGAGAGATCCTAGAGAAAGATACACGGCTGCTTGCTGATCGTAATGCTGTGGACTACTCCTTGTTCCTTGTTCGAATCTCGGCCGCCGATGAGTCAGGTCCTACGTCCCAGCTCCAGCTGCCTTCGGTAGCAGCAGGCGATGGCCAAGAAGGGGATGAGCCGATGCCGCCTACACAGCCGTCGCCTTCGCCCCCAAATTCCCCCACCTGGCGAACAGGCATTACGTCAAGCGATGCTACGGAGGTATATAGGGCTGCAATACTCGATTTTTTCTGGGCAAAGCACACGCTGCATGCTAAGATTATGACTGGTCTCGTGCAGGGGTACAACCTTATTGACGAGCAGGGACCGATGAGCATTACTGCCGAGAGCGAGGAGTACCGCGAGAGGTTTTTGAAGATGTGCATGGATATGGTCGAGACAGACGAGTGAACGTCTGAAGTGTAGGGCGGGAGAAAAAGATTTTATGGTATTCGAATGGAGTTCGAAGGCGGGTTCGCTCTTGAGTAGATAACAAGATTCGAGCGAGTTTAGAGTTATAGGTTTCACCTTTATAATTTGAGCTTCTATGATAGATACCCTTATCCGGGAATGGCCTATAATGATGAATGATATTACTTATTTGAAAATGAAAAGTACCATGCTGTTAACTCCCTGTAACGTACCATTGATGCCTTCAATCGATTCCTGTTAGTTAAGCTCTTCTCCCTTATGGTGACGTCGCCCCCAAGATGTTATATATATCGTGCATGCTATAGATCATGGGATCGATTGATTCTGCGGACTAACATTCGACCGTTTTTGGAGCAGGGTATGCTACTGCCAGAATTGGCTTGACCATCACAAGCGAGCTCGCCTCGACTCCCTATGATTATTTGGATAAGTCCTTGAAATCGCAAAGAAGCTCCTCACTCACTCGCAAAAGTACTCCAGCACACCTGATGGTTGCTGTGAGTTTATTCTATGAGAGCCAGATCATGGCGCATCCTTGGCTCATGTTGCATTGCAGACCTGGTAACCGAATCGCGCAAAAGAGAGCCGAGGTCGCATTCCATATTAATTGACTAATTGACCGAGACCACTCCTTTAATTGGCCGGCACAATCTGTGCTAAATCTATCTGCAGCCTGTCTATCTGTGCGATTTCATAAGTCTGCCTTGACTTCATGTATCGACGAAGACTACAAGCTTACGGCAAGAGCTTGTCAGCCTCCGTATTCGTCGAAGCTGTGCACCAACGTTGGTGCCCAGGGGTAATATGGACGCATGACCTGACTGAATACTGCATACTGCACTCTCCTGAATCTAGGACCGTTGGGATTGTACTCACTCACAAGATGTCCTTGGGGTACGATTTCACCTGCACGGCCGACTTGTCAGTCGGAGGTGTCAGCACAGCTTTACCGCGGACTTTCTATAGAAAAAGATGTCCCTTTTTAAGTCGAGGCTCAGGCTTCCCCGAAGTTCTGTTGCAAGTTACATTGATCCTCCTAGTAGACGATTCGGCCCTTATACCTCTATCGGCGACTTTTAGATTAAGATGGGGTCCTCTAGCATGACACTCTCCATGATCGACTGCCCCTTGCCTGTGGAACAGCGCAATCCACTTGCTGTAAGAGCACCGTATTGCTATGCCGATAAGTAAGTTTTCTGTCGAGGCTGGAGGCGGGAGACTTTTCATCTTGCTCGTATATACTGACGGCTCGACAGCTGCTACCGTGCCCTATTCCCTTGCCCGTCCCCCTGGATCGTGACGCAGGCTGTCCTTTACTGCGCTACTGTCTCAGATGACTCGGCGACCAACTACCCAACCCAAGCGGTGGCCGCATGTGGGACGGGAAAAGAGCGGTATATATCGGCCTGTTCTTGCCCGGCCACAAACTGCCCCGTTAAGACCACGACTCAGGCGGCGGCGGTACCAAGTACGGTGTCGTCAGCAGTGGTTCTGACAACAACCGCGGGGAATGATACTCCAGAGAATAATGCAGCTCCGATACCGATACCGAGTCCAACTACTGTGATGGCCGCTCAAGGCAACGTAGTGCCGACTCAGGCTTCCGAGAATGTGGGTGGTGAGGTAGATCAAGACCCTGACGCGGGATCGGGAAATGAGCCAACGGCGACCGAGCCGGCAACAACGGTACCGCCAGGAACGGAAGAGGCACCAGTAGATCAGGTGAGTATCCTAGAGAAGAGCTCGATCAGCTAAGAAACTGATGGGCCGGATTAAAGGTGTCATCAACCCACGGCCAGACAGCTAATCGAGGGAAATCGGCAACCGGGTCTCATACACTATCAATATCATCCCCTGTATCACGCCCACTTTCAACTCCATCAAGGCAGTCGTCGGCGCCGCTCTCATTATCACTGGCCGGTTTCCCGCCAGGCGCAACGTCGCCCACTGGATCAACGACCTCGTCAGGAATAGTTCCATCCCCTACAACTTCCTTACCGGGATCCAACGATCTAAGTAGGTCACAAAACGGCGGAAATGGCGTTAGCGTCGGCCTCGTAGCCGCGATAGCGGTCGTCTCGACGCTCGCAGCGCTGCTGCTGTGCGGTTTCTTGGCATACTGCTGTCTAAAGCGGCGCACAGCACGGCGGAGCGCGCGGGCGCGGGCGCTGACCTTATCCCAGGAAAGCAGGCCGAGCGAGGGCTTCGACGCGGTGTCTGAGTGGAAACCGCCTATCGAGCTGCCGCATCACAACACGGTTGCGCCACCGTCGTCTCAGGCTGAACTCGAAGACTCGTTTATCTTTCCCTCCCGGACCGGCGGCGACGGCGACGATGTGTCGCCTTTCCCGGTCAGCCCGAGCGCGCTGTCTACGATGTCTAGCGCGGCGGAAATACAGGGTGCCCCGCAGCTGCAGCCTGCGGAATTGTTCGTTCTGCCGGCGGAGTTGTCGGGCGTGCATAAGAGTCGAGATTGATTAGATCAAATCTTAAGTTCGTCATCGCGAAGAGGAGTGGCTTGGCTTGGTCTTTCCATTCTCAACCAACTTGGCTGTGTGAAGCCGACTGTGTGGAAGGGAATAGGATTTTATTATTGCTTCGTATGCGTGTTTCTTATGGGTAACGATTAGCAGACAAGATTTATAGGAGCTCACGTTCTTTTTGACCTTGAAAGATTTCTGCAGTGTCCTTTGAAGGAGCGAGGGAAGAGACGGAGAGAGGTATTTTGAGACAGCGAGTATAGGGTAGAAAGATGTGGTTTACTGGACGACAATAAATATATAGAAATTACTTATTTCTAGACATAAAAGCGGTACTATAAAGTAAGATTTGGTAATTCAGGTTTGTTCTTTGAAATATGAGCGTGGAAACTCGGACCCTCACCGAGGCACGGTCTTCGCGTCAGTATCTCGCTAACCAAGCACCTAGTTATACTTAACCGCGTAATCGAAACGCCCCAATCAGTATTCAGGGCCCCGGGAAGCATGAGGTATCGCTTAAGAGAAGGCATGATTTTATTTGCCTAACGTATGCTGGGCGCAACTATCTAATAGGGGCAGAGGAAATAATTTAGAAGGGGGCTTATTCGCTACCGATGGCCACCTCGTTACCTGAACGCGAGCCTGGCCGCGCACTGCAGCGGCCTAAAAATGTTTATCTGGACCTTATAGGACTGCATGAGCGCCCACTATTGGAAGAGCTTATTGCCGAGCTTATGCCTTTTGCTTTTTCCTTTGTTGGGCACTCTTTTGCTTTTATTGGTACCCAACATAAAAATATCTTATCTACTAAAGGTTGTCCTTATGTTAAAAGATCGTTCAATACTTCACTGAGCGTAAAATGGAATGTTCTGATTCACTTTTGAGACGCTTGGTATGCCAGGAGTGCTGTGGCACGATATTCTCAGCCGAGGGGTGGCGATCAGTAATGGCCGATGGCAGGGCTTCTAATAACCTAGGGGGAGGTGGTTACAAATACACTACAACCTGGGCAGCAATCAAGAATGCTGCGAGAACATGCAATTGGTGTAAACTATTACCTCAGAGACACGTCGAAGGGGGGGCCCAAGTAATCGTGAGATACTACAAAGACACGAGCTGCACGCCGGTAGGTGACAAGCTTCTTACGGTGATCGTGGAAGACTTGGAAAACCGAAGCAAGATTATGAATGAAGATTTTCTCTTATATACAACAAGAAGTAAGTTTTCACATTTTTCTTGCCAGATTATTTATTAAACCAATCGATAGATAACGAAGCCGCGAATGTAATCAAAGCCCGAGACCGCATCACACATCTTGGGACTGAGGAAAGTTTCGGCATGGCAAAAGCTTGCATTGAGAATTGTGTTCGGGAACATCGGGCGAAATGCCCCCCTCCTCAGAGTATGTCTGTTTTGCCCGATAGAGTGATCGACTGCGTTGACAGTAGCAAGCCGAAGATTGCTCTAACTAACGGACAAGTGTACGGGCCATATGTTACATTGAGCTATGTTTGGGGCGTCCCGCAGCCCATGCTGACGACGAAAAATGTTAGCAAATACACGACAGATGGCCTTGAGATAGCCAATTTGCCTCAGTCTATCCGAGATGCTGTTACTGTTACCAATAGGATTGGACAGCGCTACTTATGGATTGATGCGCTATGTATCCTCCAGGATTCACCTGAGGATAAGATTGTCCAACTGGGAAAGATGTATGCCATCTATAAAAACTCGTATCTCACTATCAACGCTTCTGGCTCAAGAAGTACGTACGAGGGATTCCTACATCAGCCGCGGCCACAGAGGGAACCTCGTACTACTATCCCTTTTCCTTGTCCCGATGGAACGATCGGTACTGTTTTTATTGCCTATGGCATCTTCCACGGAAAAGGAGGGCCCTCTCAATCATACTGGGACGAGTTTGAGCCTATCACCTGGAGGGGCTGGTGTTACCAGGAAAAAGTGCTTCCGGCAAGAAGTCTGGTGTATGCATCTGACACGCTTAAATACTATTGCCAGACGGAGACAGTCAACATTGGCGGAGCGTTGTGCGAGCCGAGTACAGGAATGCGTCTGCCGCATGGCGTATATCAGACTGCCCCACTAGAGTGTGAGCTCGATGCGGTTCAATTCCGTCAATCTTGGCTTGCGGCTTTATTTCAATACACCATGCGCAATCTCACGATATCCTCTGATAGACTGCCGGCCTTTGCTGCGATATCAGAGCATTTTAGCAAACTAAACCATGATCAATATCTTGCCGGCCTGTGGCGAAAGACCCTACTCCTTGACTTACTCTGGGAAGTGGAAGATAAGTGCGAAAGACCAGGAGTATACAGAGCACCATCTTGGTCGTGGGCATCGGTGGATGGATTAATCAGCGCCGAGTGGGGGTTGGACGAACTAGCAAAGCCGCAGGACACAGAGGATGCTAAAAATCTTAGGATAGCAACAGTCGTCGATTGTCAGGTTACAGTTGCGAGTGCACTAGCGCCATATGGAGAAGTCACCGGGGGATTGTTAACGTTGAGCGGACTATTATTTAAAGTTCATTCTGATGAAGCAGTTGATGAGATAACGCTCAGTTTTGGCTCTGGCAGTGAGTCGAGAAGTGCTGGATCTATACTAACCACACGCGACGCGATCGAAGATTGGAGTGATGAGCTTTATGCCGTCCCGCTATTGTGGAATGTTCGCGGATCTTTCATGTATGGTTTGATCATAAGAAGAGACAGTGGCATGACCTTATTGTACCAGAGACTAGGCAGATTCCAGGGAAAAGGTTCCGCAATGGATTTGGCATGGATCGATGCGTTACCAAGGCAGGAGGTCTCGATTGCATAATATAACCTGTAATATACCATTAATAAACATTAATACTTAGTACTTAACAGCAACCATTCAATTAAAATCAAGGGGAGTTGAATACTTCATATATAGGCCTTGCCGGGATACTAAATGCCATCTCGTCTCTGCTCTCCATGGTGCCTTTGAATTCGGCGGCTTCCTGCCCCCTTCCCTCCTCCCTACGAGAGGATCTGCCTCGCATGTCTCTTGCGCCATCAGGCCTATTCGGTACTCTCTGCTGAGGTTACCTAATTCTGCCTCTCTTTGACGGAGGCAGATATCCTTACCTTGCCACCCCTCAAAACTATTCCCGGCTCATATTGTGTGGGGTCGTGGCACACACAGCACTCGTCGAGCTCTTTAGTGAGCGTCAAGCAGGCGAAACAGCTCGCTATCAAAGGGCACGGCTCCGCCCGGATGACGACCATTAAATTCGTCGACAGAGAGCCCTTCGTAAGGTCGCCGATGTGCCAGCGTTTCCATCACGTATCGCTGGACCCTCCGGGCTGCAATCTGTCGCGTGTTCGGCTGAAAGCACTTCCCTCGGATGACAACCTCTGTGGCACGGCGGCTATTCGCTTTCCATATGTGACGGGGGAAAGAAGGTATACTGGGCTACTGTGTCGGGGCTGCGAATATATAGGTCGGAACTTCGACTCTTTGCCGGATGAAGTCAAGGCGCAAATCGTACCGCCTGGGATAGACAAGAACATGCCGCTTCGTGCGATTGCTACGAGGTTGCGATCGAGGCGCGGGTTCATTGAACATACCCCGAGTTGTTATGGCATTGAGCGGTTGCTCGCTGAATGAAAAAGCAAGGACTAAGGTCACCGTGCAGTTGGGTTTACTGTTACATGCCTGTTATACGCTGACCGAACTTTGTGTGGATGCTAGGGAGACGTAGTCATCGAATTATGTGAAAAAGATATACAAAGCTAAGAGCCCTAAGAAGTGACCTGTCGTACTACGTCGGACTTGAAAGAGAGCCAAGCCGCACCAACTCAGCGGTCTATCCATTTCTACACTAGGAACTATTCCTGTAATATATTCTGGTAAGTTGCTACTCCGAAGAGAGCCTTCAAGGCAACTGGGTATCAGAAAACATACTATACAGATATTACGCAATATACATATCGTCACAACCACTCATTACCACACGCGGCCCCGCCGTGACCGTCGAGCATTAGTCGTCGTCTTCCCCGTCGGTGCCGTCGTCTTTTCATCACCCGCCTTCTTCTCTTGCTCTTTCGCCTTCGCTTTTTCGGCTTCTGCTTTCTGGGCCTCTGCTTTTAACTTTTTCGCCTCTGCTGCCTTTGCCTTCTCCGCTTCCTCGAGGTCCCGTTCGGCGTCGCCATCATCCATAATACCATTCTCAGTAGGCGCAATAATCCAGCCATTGGCATCTGCCTCTAGGATATCCTGCTTGTAGATCTCGCCCATCATCTCCCAACCCTCAAAGGTGGGGTGCATCTGGTCGCGCGAGATGAACTCCGTAGTGATGCGCCCGGGAAGGCCCTGGTCGTAGTGCTGCTCGGATAGCACCAGCGGCTTGCCCTCGCGCCGGACGTCGACGGCGACCTGCCGGATCTGCGCGTTGATGCTCTTGATGCAGCGCTCGTACTTCGTGTTTGGGCTCGTCACTAACGTGGATAGGATGACGGTGGCGCGCGGTGACGCCTCGAATAGGAAGTCGACGAGTTTCCGCGTGTAGTCGTACCCGTGGGCCGACCCCCAATGCTCCTCCTGGAAGCAGTCGCTCGACCCGGCGTTCACGATGATCAGGTTCGGCTGCATCTCCGGCACGGCCTCCTGCGACTTCTCGTGTAGGATTTGGATTGGGGTCGCGGCGAAGGCCTGGACGTCGTTGTCCTTGAAGTGACCGAAGCGGGCCTATTTCAAGCAAGTCGTGTATTAGTTTCGGTGATCAGTTACCAGAGCCTGCTAGTAGTACGTCTTTCGACCAATCGCTTGGTCCCACGGAGCTACGATTTGATTGATTAGACATGGGCAAGGACATACCGTTCCGACGCAGTTGACCGCATTCCCAAGCGATACGAGCCACTCGCGAAGCTGCATGCGGTAGGCCGACTGCGGCGGAGTACCAAGCGTCATTGACGCTCCTATGAACATCACGCGCAAGGGAACACCGCCACCAATGGCTTTGGATTGTGGCTCCGCCGGCACGGATGTGTTGACGGGTTTGATGTCGACTGTCGACACGGCGCTCGGCTCGTGCGGCTTTTGCGATTCGGTCTTGGCCGGTTCGACGTAAGCTGACGGCGACGGAGTAGCATCTTGCTCGTGCGATTTCTCTGAATCGATCCCGACCGGTTTGGTGTCAATTGGCATAGAGGCATCTTGCTTTTCAGGTGTGCTCTTGCTCTTGCTCTCGCCGGCGCTCCCGTCCTGGCCCGGCAGCTTGTTTTCCGCTTCCTCTATGACGCCGTCGGGAATCGGTCGGTCGTTCTTGTCGTTGGGCACGCCATCGATGATGGGCGTATCATCCTTCTCTTGCGGTATGGGCTCGTCCGCTGGCGTGTCCTTGAACTGGTTGCGCACGTAGTCGACGTCGACAGTGCCCGTGCCCCACAGGACAGCTAGTCGTCAAAGCGTGAGTAACATTCTACTACTACGTGTCTCAGACACTATGGTATTTTATCTACACGCGGGAGTGGGGTTGCATTGCATACCGAGGATGAAGAAAATAGAGACAGATATAATGACGATTTTGCCTAGCTTGGACACTTGCCGCCATTGCGCGCCCAGGCCGCCTAGTCGCGATTGTATCAACATGATCTACTATTCGGGCGTACAAGCCGACGCTTTTGCTGAATCCATTGTTGAGTGCGTAAGATTCGTTTGGGAAGCTGCTTTTTAGGGGTTCCTAGTGAGGACAACGCCAAGGTGCCAAGGCATATAAGCCCAAGAACCTTGTTCTTAGCTCAGAGTGAGGCGGATCAGTTAGGTTAGATGATGCGAAGACTAAGAGAGTAGGTAGGGTAGCATGTTGATATAGATAGACAACCGTTGCGTAAAGTGGCTACCTACTGGCTGACTGAATCACAGGCGGTAGGTATTTCGATACCTTTCTGCGTGAAATATACTATTATTTTACTATTGTAAAAATACCCTCGGCATTCTCGCCCCTCGTATTCATATACCTCTTGGGAGTCCCAACTTCTATCGGGCCTTGCATCCCTCTTTGTAGGGGTGTTAACTAGCTCTGCTTACTAGCGCACGCCATTAAACGCGCCATCAATCATGCTTCCGCCGCGCAAGAGTCGCGATAAGAGTCGCTATCGAGGAGTTTTATGTCGCGCTTCTAGGTTGTCTGAACCAATCTGATCTGGTTTTAGCGATGCTAGAATATTTCTACGTAGCCCGCAGCCTTCTCTGTTTGATGATTCCTTAAAGTATAGCATGTGTGACTCTAGATGCGTCAGCTTACTCAATATCAGGTGCAGTTCGCAGTAGTTTTCGGAGCGGGTAAGGGACCTACGGCCATTCGCCACCGCGGTCTTACAGCATGTTCTTAAATGCCATTGGAGCGGACGAGGCCTTACAGCAGATCGGAATGCCCCGAAGCCAGCAGGCTACAGTTTCCAATGACAGTTACTTTGGGGCATCATTGTCACAAGGGCCGGCTCGTGTGCCGCTGCTTCAATAACTAAAAGGTCCAGACGCTCATTCTAGGTGGTGCAAGCGCACTTTAGGCGCTACCTAGTAACCGAACTCCGGCCCGGCCGGTCTCAGCCGGGACGAGTCCCGTCATAGTGTTGCATTTACTACCTTATGAGATGGGCAGCAACATCACAAGAGAGTAGATCGGGTTGTAGTGAGCCGACTACTGTAGTACATTATCTATGTCCATCTACTAGTAACCTATTACACGTACCCACCTAATCCATACTACTGGGACCGAACTAATCTAATCTACCCGATCCGATCCGGACCGGGCCGGCTACACAACCTGCCCGGTTACACAAGGTCTTCAGCTTTCTCGCGCCCCTACGGAATAACCGTACAAGATCCCAGGAGGCGAAAGATAAGGGCTAGCAGGGAGCTGGAGGGCAGTAACAGGCTGCTTGGTTATTAAGTAGCAGAGGCTGGGGTTTCAGAGCGAAGTCAAGGCATATGTCGGTCGCATTAAGCGGCGCAGGTTAAAGGCCTGATACCACACTCGCCGTACATAGAACGAACATTAATAACGGCCCCCGAAATCATGGAATAGACCGCGCCGGTGGGCACACGGATGAAACCCTCGGCACGGTCCGTGACCAACCAAAGTCTGAACGCGACTTTCATGTCATTTATTGTATATATTTAGCTGTGCTCTATCTCCTAGATCTCTTCTTCTTTCAAAGCTTGTAGAAAAATTCACCATTGTGACCTTCCTTTGAATTAGATGATTTCGGCTCCTAGATAAATCCCTAGGATTGCTGGGGCTCAAGTGATCGGGGTGTGGCATGAATGCAACACACGTCTTGTTTTAATCTCGGGTAGAGAGAACTAGCCTTTCTTACTCGTCCCAGCTCAATAAATCCCAAGCGACTTTCTCGAACCATATCAAGGGACGTATTCCCATTTGTCTGTACTAGCGTTACGCCTCATTTCGCGGGGAACGCCATTCTCGACACGACCCACGTAGTTCCGATATTGCGGGACTTTAAAAAACCACTGCGACGCCCAGAGGCGTCTGGCCCCGAGAGTGTAGTGTTCATATAAGCTTTGTCGATCTCCTCGAAGAGATCTGTAGGCATCTAGTATCGCCTCTGCCCAAGGTAAGTGTACAAGAGTAGTGCTTGCGACAAGTTTCAGCATATCGAGGGCGGCTTGGAGATAATCAAACTGCGAAAAGTTGTTCACCAGGCCGCGGTTATTGATTTGATCAAAGAATTGGTTCTCACTGTGGCTCAATCTTTGTGCCGTACCGCGGATCTTGGGCATAAAAAGTCTTTGGTGGCCGGCGGCAGCTGCTTCCTGGCTGGGGTCCATGTACATTACCCATACGTCTTCCTCTTTCTCTTTCACCTCGGCAGCGCGTCTCCAGGGAAGTGATGCCATCATGAGCAATCCTAAAAGTTCCGTTCTTAGTGGTGATCCAACTACGTATCTAAGCCATCATTGGGCTCCTGATACTAGAGGGAAGAGAACTGGAAGGCGGGTGAGGGCTCCTCGGGAGAGAGTGTGTTGTGAAAGAAAATGTAAGTTTAGAGTATATGATGCGGTTCTACAGTCACTTACCGATGCAGTGGAACATCCAGCCTGTGGATGGTAGGTCAAATTCGTCTTGTGGTAAGCCCGCAAAAAACTGGGCCCGATCCGTCCAGTTGATGTATCCTAAAAAACCTTCCGCTATATAATTACAATGGACTCTGTTTTTTTCGGCAAACGCTTTGGAAAACTGAGCTATCGAAAAAATTTCCGTTGAATAGCACCACTGTGAGAGCTAGTATGAGCCATTATAGAGCCTGACGGAGCGGGAACTAGATTGCGAGGTTAAATCTTGACTTACTGGAGTATTTTGCCACTGCAGTAGATGTTAGCCTTATCTTAAATCGAATAAGAGCTACGAAAGAGGGCCATGGCATGTAGGGGGGGGGGGGGGGGGGGGGCGGGCGGCCGGGGGGGGGGGGGGCGGGGGGGGGGGGGGGGGGGGGGGGGGGGGTGGTGGGTGGGGGGGGGGG